>QLPG01033304.1:0-10558 GCA_003314385.1 Gomphus sp. MG54 | reverse complement strand
GACCTGGTTTGTCTGGGTATGCTCAGTGGAAGTCGGAGACTACCTCGGAGGCGTGGCCAAGCTTGTTGGCTGGCAGCCAAGATGTTTCGTCTTCGGTGCCTTCATATCCGGTCCATCAGACTAGGTACTGGAGAGGGCACCTGCATCTTCTTCCATCGATATTCGAGTCGAGGATCTCAGAGATCTCGTATTTGGATTCCCCATTGATGATGACTGGGGGTTGGGGTGGGAGTATGCATTTGGGGAAGGTGTTCGGAGTTGAGGGTTCAAGCATAGAGACGTGGAAGACTGGGTGGATGGCTCTCATGCTTTTGGAGAGGCACAGGGTGAATGAGACGGTTCCTACTTGTGCAATGATTTCAAAGGGACCTAGAAATTTATCTGCTAGTTTTTTAGAAGGTCTCATAGTTTGGATGTTCTCGGACTTAACAAAGACTTTGTCTCCAATCTTAAAGTCTGGAGGGACCTCTTGGCAATGATCTGCAGAGGCTGAGTATCGGATCTGAGCTTCGGATATAGTCTTTTGGAGTTGTTGGTGCAGGTCATCTAAGTTGACTACGAAGTTGTGTGCTCAAGAGGAGGCAAGGTTGTGTTCTGGGTGAAAGGTGATATTCGGATGATAACCTTTGTTGGCATAGAAGGGGGAGATTCCCGTTGTTGCATTCGGGGCATTGTTGTACACAAATTTGGCGATGGGTAGTAGTTCGGACCAATTGTTTTGTTGGTAGTTGCAATACACTTGGAGATACTGTTCGAGGGTTTGATTCATGTGTTCAGTTTGTCTGTCCCCTTCGGGGTGATATCCTGACGTGAAGTGAAGCTTCATGTCCAAGGCTTTGCCGAGGGATTGGAAGAACAAGGAGATGAACTCGGATCCTCGGTCTGAGGTAATGTGTGAAGGTACTCCATGCTTTGAGAATACATGTAGGATGAAGAGTCTGGCAAGGGTTGGGGCGGTGATTGTGTCGACGGTGGGGATGAAGAGGAACTGCTTTGTTAGGCGGTCTACGATGACGAGGATAGTGTCGTAGCCGTCCAAGGTGGGCAGTTTCTCTATGAAGTCCATAGAGATGGAGTTCCAAGGTCATTTGGGGATCGGTAATTGCTTGAGTAGCCCATAAGGGTGATGTCTCTGTGGCTTAGACCTCATACAAGTGGTGCAAGATTTAACATAGGACTTAATAGAATCTCAGAGTTTGGGCCAGACATAGTCTCTTCGGATGAGTTCTAATGTCCGATTCTGGCCGAAATGTCCTGAGATTGGGTGGTCATGTTTGTCTTGTAGGGCTCAGAGTTGGAGGTTTCCATGATTGGGGATGTAGATTCTTTTATCGAGGAGGAGGAGTCCGTCCTCGGAGATGGTCCATTGATCGGTGAGGTTGTCCATTTGGGATGAGGTTGTGGGGTCTTCTCAGAGTGAGGTTCGGATGTCATTATGGAGTTGTTCTACATCCATGATCATTGCTGCTCGCATTACCGGAGTGTACAAGGAGGTGGCTCAGAGTGACAATACAAGTTGTTCCATTGTAAAGACTGGTTGGAGGTTGTGCAGATTGATCTTGGCGTAGTCGCTTCCTCCCTCTTTAGGGTAGACATCCCATCATCTAGTCAGTGTGTCGGGTTTAGCACTGAGGCGACCGTGTCAGAAGTGGATTACCATATTGAACTGGGGGAGATATTTGGACCATCGGACCTGCCGACAGGTGAGTAACTTGGTTGTTGAGAAATATTCTAAATTCTTGTGGTCGGTGACAACATCGATCGGATCTGCTGAACCTTCTAGGTAGTGTCTCCAGGTCTTGAAGGCTTCAAAGATGGCCAGTAGTTCTTTGTCGTGTACGTCGTAGTTCAATTCTGGAGGGGTGAAGGTTCGCGAGTGGAAGGCTATTGGGTGGATGTCGTCATCCATTGGCGATATGGTGGAGAGAATTGCTGCGAGGGCATAGTCTGAGGCATTGGACTCGACAATGAGTTGAGATCCAGGGATCCACTGTTGTAGGATCGGTGCCATAGTGAATGCCTTTTTGAGCATCTCGAAGGATGTTCTGCAATTCTCAGTAAAGTTCCATGGAGTATCTTTTTGCATTAGACGAGTTAGCGGCACTGTGATGTCGGAGTAGTTGAAGATGAAGTGTTGGTAGAAGTTCGCGAATCCAAGGAAAGACTGAATGTCTTTGATTTTTTCGGGGTTTGGGCCATTCCTGGATAACTTTGACTTTGTCATCAGCCATGGTCAGGCCCTTTGGAGAGAGGATGTATCCGAGGTACTCCACAGTGTCAGTGTGGAAGTAGCACTTATCTGCCTGGGCATATAAGTCTAGAAACAGTTGAATTAATAGTTTACTTGATTCTGAGAGTGAAACAGAAAATGGGAAAATGGGATAGAAATTTTGTGTGTTTATTATTCTAGTACATGGTTTTATTATATAGTAAACCCCTCTACGCACGTCCCTTCCCAGAGACACGTGAGAATTGACGCGCTGATCACAACGCATATGTGTTCCGGATATGGTTTGCATGTGACAGCGCGTGACACAAATACGGTGTATACAGAGAATGCAATGACTGAGATGTGGGGAAATACCCCTTGGTTACAACACGCCCCTTCAGACCTTGTCAATTCCAAGTAACGAGGATTTGACGGGGTCTGCTTATGTATGGTGATGGTGGAGATGATAGGGGTGAAAGAAAATGGACCTTGCACCCCTTGAAGTCTGTGTATGCGCGCCCCTTTAAACATGTGTGTACGCGCCCCTTTAAATGTGTGTGTACATGCCCCTTTAAGCGTGACATACGCCCCTTCAACGTGTGTAGATCCGGGCGGATGGATGTAGGAAACGTGAGTCGAGCAGGAATACGCCATGAATGAGGTGTCGGCGAATATATGCGGTCGCGCCAGTCGTTCGCCTTGCGCGTTCTCGTGCAGACTTGGTTCCCCATGTGTTTGGACCATTTGCGAATTGTTCTCACGTTTTTTTTTCATATAACTTGGCAGGGAAAATGTCCTGTAAAATAGCATCAGCATTGGGTCCCAATATGCGCGTGACTGCGTCATGTGACCGTTCATCGGATGTTCCGCGTCATCCGCCATCGTCTCATTTGATGGCGGTGGCGATACTGAGCTAAAGCTAAAGCTATGCTGGCCGCACGACGGATTCAAGATGTCGACATGTTTGGTTTCGTGGATATGCGCTGCGTCCGGCCCTCTCGATGTTGTGGTTATAGCAGCAAGTCGCTCGTTCGGTGAGTAATTTGTCTCGTTATTTTCCTTTGACTTGTCACTGACGTTCATGCCAGTTTCCTCTACTTCTATGAACTCCTCGACATCTCCCGTTTGCGCTGATGTGATGTCCGGTGTCCCCTCACTTTTGTCATGCGCCGCGTCGTCTTGCATGCTCGCCCGGTCTGTGTCCAACGCCCTCATTGTGTCTTTTGCCTGGTCCCATGCCGATGGATCGATCGGTGGCGTCACGACAGTCTGCATTCGTTGGGACAACGCTGACGGTGCGATGATGGGTGTCCCCTTGATTTTCATGAGATGTACGACCGGCGGACTCAATGGATCGCCGTCCACTGCACGCGACATATCGCGATCCGTCTGCGGCAGCTCTTTTCCCGTTACGGTAAGTTCTATCGTTCGCGTGTAGTATTAGGTTCTGGCTAACTTGACTGGTGGTACAATTGGCAGCGCCTTGTGACTGCTGGCCTCCGCGTGTCTTAGCGACATGTGATCAGATCGCTCGAACCCGTGCGGCATTTCTATGCTCTGCAGCCTCAGTGGCGTATCATCGATGATGTGTAGCGATCCGGCGCACTCAATGTGTATATGGTCTGTAATCCGGTCCCATGCTGGTGGATCGGTTTCGACATATGTGTCATTCATGTGGATCATCTCTGGAGGCCTCAATGGCTCGCCATCTGCTGCTCGTGACATATCGCAGTGTATGAGTGGCTCTCTCAACAGCACACTCTCTGCATTGTGCGACATCTCCTGACTCACCCGATCTCCCGATCTCCTGTGGCCTCCTGCCTTCTCTCTCGTAGCCTCTCCCGCGGTCTCATGTCTCTTCTGCACTCCTAGCGTCAATATGGCGATCGGCGTCCCCTCTCGTATCGCCTTCTCTTTCGATCCTGTGTTCTCTGTCGCGGTTTGCATAGGTCTCGAAATCGTCATGCGGCCTACTGCCATCTGATGTGTCGTTTCCGGCGACGTGGCGACTTCTATACTCATGGTATCCATCGGCCTTGCAGGTGGGCCTACTGCGACTTCATTCGTAGGTTCGTTTGGTCGCCAGTGAGTGGTATTCCTCCCTTCTTTCGAGGCATCACTGACGCTTTTTTCCATCTCCTCCATAAAACTTCCTTCTTCCTCCTCATTTTCTTCCCTTTCTTTCTTGTCCATTTCCGCTCTCTCTTCTTCTCTCTTCTGCTGTTCCACTCCGGTCTCCCATCTCTCTCTCTCCTGCTCGGGTACGCTCTTTGGTTCCCATGCCGCTGGGCTCATGTGTACGACAGTGTAATGTGGTGTTAGGGCTTCTCTTGCTACGCCGGTGTCTGAGCCCCGATTCTGGGTAGGCGTGGTATCTTTGTCCGGCCTTCTCGTCGGGCATTCTGGTGGTGTGTCAGGCTTCACAGGGAAAATGTCTGTGCCTGGATCTCGTGTTGTGTCATCGGTCTCCGCCTCTACGTCCGTATGCTTCTCTGGCAGTGGGTACGTGTTCTGCTTCCTCTCGTCCACCCCTTTTTTGATGCTTCTGTCTGTTTCTATCTTTTCCACTTCCAATCTCTGCTTTTCCAATCTTTCTTCTTCCTCAAACTGCTCTGTCCACTTCCGCTCGTGGTCTGCCCATTCCTCCTCTGTTCTTTCCACTTTCTTCTCCTTTGGTAAGTTCTTTGTCTTCGATACGACCGGGCTTTGTGCGGCTGGGCATGTGTATACAGCGGTGAACGAGTAAGTGAATCCTTCCATAGAGCCTCGTGCGAATGCTGATCCACCCTTTGATAGTGTGACACTGTCTCTTGTGTATGTCAGCTCTGCGCCCCTTTTCATCATATTCGGTATTGACAGCATGTTCGCTTTCCCATCCGGCCTGTACTTGACATT
The DNA here is from genome assembly GCA_003314385.1 of Gomphus sp. MG54. Taxonomy (NCBI): domain Eukaryota; kingdom Fungi; phylum Basidiomycota; class Agaricomycetes; order Gomphales; family Gomphaceae; genus Gomphus; species Gomphus sp. MG54. The sequence goes on along the minus strand of QLPG01033304.1, from coordinate 5,454 downwards.
GGTAAGTGTCAATCTGGCATCTGGTATTTCACTGTGCTCATCAGATGTTAGGGTGATCCTCACAGTGCCGAGCATGAGGTTGCTGTCAATGGAGGTAAATAACTCTAGGTCTTTACAAGTATGACTGTGGGTTGTTGAGTCGGTTAACCAGGTGTAGGTTTTGGCTATGGGGGCTTGGGGGCTGTTTCTGAAGTAGCTAGGCATGGCTAGGTCGGTATTTAGGTAGTAGTAGTATGCCTTGTAGGGGTGTGAGGTTGAATTGGAATATAATGATTTTTAATTTTTAATTTTTATTTGTTTGATCTATGAAACGATCTCCCTAGTGTAAAAATAGAAATCACGTAAAATATAGTCAACAAGAACTAGCTTGGACTTAAGAGATAATGAGACTTTTAATCTCTAGAAACAGTTGAACTATAGTTTACTTGATTCTGAGAGTGAAACAGAAAATGGGGAAATGGGATAGAAAATTTGTGTGTTTATTATTCTAGTACATGGTTTTATTATATAGTAAACCCCTCTACGCACATCCCTTCCCAGAGACGTGTGAGAATTGACGCGCTGATCACAACGCGTATGTGTTCTGGATATGGTTTGCATGTGACAGCGCGTGACACAAATACGGTGTATACAGAGAATGCAATGACTGAGATGTGGGAAAATACCCCTTGGTTACAACAATAAGTGGTTCGCTCGGAGGCATTGGAGGACTTCTTTGACATGGTTTCTATGTTCTTCTAGATTGTCGGAGTAGATCAGGATGTCGTCTAGGTATACTAGTATGGACAGATCTAGGAGGTCGGAGAAGATGTCATTCATAAATCGCTGGAAGGTGGCTGGAGAGTTGGTGAGTCCGAAGGGCATCACACTCCATTCGAAAGATCCATAGCGCATGCAGAAGGCAGTCTTCTATTTGTCACCTTCTCGGATGCATACCAGGTGGTATGCATGTCGGAGATCTATCTTGGTGAATATTTGGGCCTTTCGAAGACTGTCCAGGAGATCGGAGATTTGGGGGAGTGGGTAGCGATCCTTCTTCGTTATCTTGTTTAGTCCATGAAAGTCGATGCATAAGCGTAATGATCCATCTTTCTTTTGGGCGAAGAGGACTGGAGCACCCCAGGGGAGCGTGAGGGTCGTATAAACCCTGTGGATAGGAGATATTCTCATCTAAAAACTCTCGGAGGGACTTCAGTTCACTTTCAGAGAGAGAATAGATTGGACCGAATGGGGGTGATGTACCTTCCTCCAGTTCGATCTTGAGGTCATAGGGTCAGTGAGGGGCTAAGGTGTTGGCCCGAGTTTTGCTGAAAATGTCTTTGAACTCATGGTACTCGCTTGGAATATTACTCAGGTCTATCGGACCTTCTTTGGAGTCTTGGCAGTCAGAGAGAAAGAGTTGGAAGGTTTGTGTACCTTCCATTATTGATATTTGGGCAAAAGCTACTGCGTTGACTAGAGCAACCTTTGGTGCCATGAGCTGGGGTTTTGGAGGGGATGGAGTTTCAGATGAGCGTGGAGTCATAGCTCCTGGCTTGGATGGTACCTGGAGATTAGTTGTGGTCAGAGAGCCAAACGAGATACTGCCCAATACCCAGTCAATCAACAGATTGTAGCGGGCGAGCCAGTTGTGTCCGAGGACTGCCGAGCAACTAGAATCTAACAGAGTTACGTAGAACGTAATGGTGTGTTGCTCCCCTGTTGGGAAGCAAACACGGAGGTCGATGGCTTTTCGAATCACGGAGTTGGAGGAGCCATCAAAGAGTCGTAGTGGAATTGGAGTGATGTCGTAGGTTCAGAGTTGGTGCTTTGTAGCGTAGTCGGAGTCCAGGAAGCAGTGAGTTGATCCCGAGTCTATTAGGGTGTCAATATAGGTGGTTTCAAGGTGGAGATGGATGGTCAGGGAGTTCGGACTGGAAAGAGCAGATGTGTTGAGTCTCGTCTCTATTGGTGCATCATTGGGTTCAGCACTGCCCCTAACTGATGCTGAAGATGAAGGGCTGCTTAGAGATTTTTTGACTCCGAGGTATCTTCTACTTCGGAGATTGTTGCCTCGGTCGTGCTTTCTACGATAGTAGTTGCACATCCTTTGGTGGCGGCGGAGGTTGACTTGGGACATTCCTTTGCTACATGACCAGTTCTTTTACAGAACAGGCAGAGGTTGTGCTCAAAATGGCATTGTCATTCTTGAGGCATGAGTTTGCCATCTTTGCCGAGTTTCATGCTCATGTCCGAGGTTGTCTTGTTCGGGGTCTAGCTGGGGTTCGGAGGTCTGGTGCTCATACTTGCAATTGGAGCAGTTGGTGCCCTGTTTCTGTCATTCAGACGTTCAGGGACTTTGGATGTGGAGGCTTCCCGAGACATTTCGGAGCGCCTTTCCCAGTAATGGGAGTCGATCGACTGAGACAGTCATCATAGTTGTAGTAGGGAGTTGGGCTTTCCTAGGCAGGTGATTTCGTCTTTGATCCTATTGGGTAGACCATTGTAGTATTGGTGATGGAGTGCGGAGTCTCCCCACTGAATGCGAACGGCGAGCCTGTTGAATTCCACCATGTACTTTGTGATGCATTGGTTGTGGCGCATTCGGAGGGCTTTGAGGTCAGCTTCGGCCTCTCCTTCTGGATTGTGGGGGCCGAAGTTGGCTTTGAGTTTGGAGACGAATTCCTGATAATCGTAAAGCCGGTAGGGGTCTTCTTCGGAGGAGAGACCAGGTTCGAAGTAGTCCAAGGCAGTGCCCATTAGATATGATAGTATATAGGTTACTTTGGCACTGTCGGAGTCAAAGGTGTCAGGGCAGTCTCGAAAGTTTAAGGTGCACGGCACCAGGAACGGTTGTAGTTTCTTGGCATCGGAGCCATCGAAGGGGTCGGGGTCTCGAATCTTGGTCCAAGCTGATGATTTCTTTGAGCCGGACAGATGTTTGGCTAACATGGTAATGGCTTTGGCCAAGTTGGCTTCAGCATTGGCGTTGTCTGAGGGTGGCATTGGGTCTTCTAGGAGGGGGTTTGACAAGTGTTCGGATGGTGGGTCTGGGGCTGGTGGAGGGTTTGGTGGCATATGGATGTCGGGTTCTGTGGCAGGTAAGTTTGGGGTCAGGGATGTGTGGCATACCAAAGCTTCCATAAGTCTTTGAACGGCTCTGATTCATTCACTACATCTCATAGATGATCAGGAGTGTGAGTTCGGATATACTGTTAGCATCCGAGTTCGCGTCAGGTCCGAGCTGACATAAGTCGGTCTGAGTCGTGTGTTTGGAGTCTTAAGGACTTGGCTTCAACTTTAATGTTGTGCCCTCCTCGATCGTCAGTCCTTTATTTCGGAGGTTCGGAGGAGATAAGTTTTCGGAGTTCAAGAGTGAGTGAGAATACAAGTTGATATTCAAACTAAGGTATAGTACAGAAGTCTGGAGGTATTTATACATATGATCCTTATTGTAACTAATTAGGGATGATCAAGAGAACAATAAGAGGAACGAAAATGGAGCACAAGAGAAATATACATTGGTGTTACAATAAGACTATTGTTCGATGAAAAAGGAAGATGTCCGAGGTCCAAGGTTAACAATGCTGGTCGGACTCAGAGGTGGCAATATAGGTTCGGACTTGGTTTGGAGTAGGGTCCTTTCATAGCGCCCTATGTTGGATGTCCGAGATGTCAGAGTTATATCACAGATATAACAATAATGCCCACTGGCTGCCGTCCAAAATGCAAATGAAACATTACTGGACTGTGAAATCAGAATAAGGATCAGGTTACTGAAGCAGATGAACATATAGAGCATCCAACAACACCTACAGATTATGAATCTGACAAGGAATTGCCAACTTCTGTGAACATTTTTTACAACCATGCCATGGGTGGAATGAAGTTTTGTTAAGAGGGAGAGGAGACTGAGAGTGAAGGAGCCTCTGAAGCTTATCATTATGAATATGAGGACTCAGAAGAGGATCCAGATTCAGAATGGGACAAGGATGATCTTCAAGAAAGGCTCTTTGATTTTGCTGTCAACCAGGGAGATGACTTAAAGGATGAAGATTGGGTGCTTGTAAGGGCAACCTACTTGGGTACTGATTCCGGTACCTGCTGGGAGACCAATAGCAGGACACCACCCAGCCCTGTGACCTACCGAGGGCCTAACCCAGGGACTCAAACCCTAAGTTTACCCACAGGCCAAGAGGCAATGTCAGTATGGTAGGGTCATGCTGTGGGGTGAGGAATTGGTTGGGATAAAGTGCAAAGGTAGTCAGCATTAAGAAGGTGGCTGTGAGGTGGGTGATATGGATTGAAGAGTAGTAGGGGTTTCTCAGCATGTAGAAATGCTAAGGATGGTGAATAGAAGAAGGAGGTTGGGGTTGGAAAAGGGTTTATGGTATTGCCTTGGTCTTCAGTGGTGCACCCTACTGCAGGTTACACAGTGATTTATAGTGTCGCCTAATGTCAAGCTTTGGTAATGCCAAAGATGCGGGCTGGGAATGGCCAAGTCCTGCAGGCTGGAAGTAGTGGCTTTGGCTTCAATGTACTTGTGCATTGCACCCCACTTTCCATACATGCCACCGATTTGGAATAGAAAGAATACTTGGAGAGTGCCGAAGGTGCTGGCCTGAGTAGAGGACTTTACAGGAGGAAGGAAAGGTGAAGGGGCCTAAGCCTAGTCAATACCCAGAATGAGGAAGTATGTACATGCACGTCCTACTTATATAGGTTGGGAAGCAACATGTGGAATAAGGAATGTGGGACAATAAGGTATGCAGAGCATGTAAGGATATTGTCCACAATGAGTAAAAATAGAATGGAGGAATGTAGACAGGGATAGAACAATGAAAATAGAATAATAGGGATGTGGCCAAGGATAGGACTGTTGGGTGCAAACTAGCATCTCACCCCTGAGAGGTCAACCTCAATATATTGTATTATTATATCGATTTTGGTATCAAATTGTGCGCTTTTGAACTCTTTATTTTTCTCAATTTTCTTTGTATTTTTATCCTCATTATTGAGGAAGTTATTTGTGTTCTACTATGTACGCTACTTACGGGCGCTTGTCCACGCACGACGCGACTAGCGTGGCCGGCTCCCTGGATTTGGAACCGGCAGCCTGGCTCAAACCTTCGATAGGGTCAAGGACTGGCTGCATGGTATATACGGGTGAGACACGACCCATGCAAAGCCTCCCTCCTCAGTTATTGACTATACTGAGGAGGTGAGTAGTGTAATTGTCACGATTCGGTGACGCCGAGATATCGGTTAAGTCCTGCAAACCATTACGGGGTGGCTAGGCTTCAACGTGCTCTTGCATTGCGCCCCGCTCTTCCGTATGTGCCACTAATTTGGAAAGCGAGAGGAACCTTGAGGGGATGCCGAGGGCGTCGGCTCGAGCGAAGGACTTTAGAAATAGTGAGCGGACAAAGGGGTGCGAATCAATTGATATTCTGAGTGAAGAACTATCTACATACA
>QLPG01033113.1:0-14824 GCA_003314385.1 Gomphus sp. MG54 | reverse complement strand
AAAAAAGGGTTTTTCCCTCGGCGTGTCTCGCCGTATCCGATGCAAAGGATGTACTCGTTCGACAATGGAAAATATACAAACTCGCCAAAACATCATTTTGGCCTGAAAATTTTCTGTCGTCATCATAGCTGTCTTGGGGCTTGTCTGCTCCTCCACTGAATATCCACTTTTTCTATTTAATCCTCACAAACAAGTGTCACACTGACGGTGTCCTCCAAACTATAGCCATTGTCTCTATGCGCCCAAAGTCTGTCCCTTGGTTGACGATGGGGAATCAAGATGCATTCCACCTAGCGTGTTTTTTTTTTTTTTTTTTTGTCACGTATCAACACTGACCAGCAAAGTACCTCTGACTACCTTTACCATTGTAATAATCAGCAATCGACTTAAACAGGAATGTTGTCGCGTGGTTTAGGCAAAGCAACAAGTTATACAATAGGATACTCGGCTATTTTTGCTTGTATTAATTGTGATTTGCCAGATCAACGATTACGTGGCACAGAATGTAGAATTAAAAGCGCAACTGAACAGCGGACTCGGCTTCTGGGAGGAAGTTGTAAATATACCTCAACACCGCTACAGTGATATCAGGTGTCCGTGCCGAAATCAAAGTCACGTCTCAGATGAGACTCTGATTGAGAGTGCATGATGGCAAAAGAAGAGGAACGACCCTGATTTTAAGTGGACAGTTCGCAATGCAAAATGACATAATCAACCAAGGTGTAACGTGAGCTCGGTTGAGTTCCTTTTTTAAATATGGCGGCCCTCATTGATTCCAATGTCAATATAGCCTTCTTCATTTTTCCTTCACGTGCCGTCTTAAATAAGTACACATAATCAGTTCAGTGTACAGGTTATGTATCATGTGTGTCACTATGTTGTTTTATGCTTCATTCTACTTCTGAATTCCCTTATTGAAAAGCATCAATGTTCTACAGGAATTGTTCTCTGATATATTTCTATTACTGTTCCCATGGTGGCTCATCAAATCACTGCTGGGACATCATGGCTTATGGTGATATCCAACTGATGATGCTGGGGACTAATTACAACCAACGGATAATTATATCCTCGTAAAGTATTTCTATTATAAGTTCTCAGAAATGATCCCTATTTGGATTCCTGTTCTCGAGGCTTGAGATGAAGGCTCGTTACCCTCCGAACTGCCCTCTAGAACAATACTCTGCGTGTGATTCATTTAAAATATCAACAACTATGAGAACCGTCAACCTTGGATGTAGCGGCCTTGTCAAATTCAAGTTCCCCTCTGCCATGCCCACGCGCGATCTGTGATCCACAATAACCTCCTGTTTTTTCATTGTGCGACATTTTATTTCATCGTCACAACAAACATTCTGCGTGCTTCATATTTCAAGATTTCCAGGTAGAAATCCAGGAAGATATTAAAAAAAAAATGCCTGTTCTGGACAACGACAGTGATTACAACGTGGGTGACACAGATGACCGAAGTGGGTGGACTAATGTAGGGGAAGGATCCTTGGCCAATCATGGGTACGTCCCTTCTGATATTTGTTAAATGCTGTTTAAAGGGTTTCAGCCCCCCCTCATCGGGAGAAGATCCAGACTGCGCTCAACGAAAAGCATATATGTGAGTTTGCACAAAATGGTGAGTATTTGTAGCTGACCGGGTTGTCTTTCGTGTCCAACAGGACCCGAGAAAACTCTCCATGTCAACCTCAGAGAGACGGCGGTCAACTTACAACTATCATCTCAATTGAAGCCCCTCCATTCCTGACAGGATCACCAAGCAAGTCTTTACATGTGTCATCCGCCACTTCATCAGCAATGCCAACTTCCATGATTGCACCCCTTGCCTCCATGACACTCTCGCCATCAGTGATTCCAGACTCCCAATCCTCAGCCGCGTCCCCGACAGTCGATCCTTCTGCGTCAGCTGCGGCTGCCTCTGTCTTGGCGTCCATGTAAGAAGCCTCATCTCCTATTCCACTTTCGCTCTTTCATTTATGTAACCTTTCAGACTCTCAAGTATCGCACCTATCCAGTTGGCAGATCAATCAGCGGGCTTTGACAGCCTCGCTATAGGATCTGAAATTACGGGAGTTCCAGGAACTACGATTGTTACAACGGATTCCCAAGGGTATGTCATTCATCCGGTTTGATTTGGGGGAGCTTTTTCCTCTGGATGTCACTGATGACAATCGAGGCGTTGTTTTTTTATTGTTACTGTTCTTCTTTCACAACTGGTAACGGTATAACACGTCCTTCTAGACATTCGACAACGATTACCGAGAATCCACCTCAGTCAATAACAGTCACCCTGTCAAAAGAAACTTCAATAAATGGCCATCCTATCCTTGTCCCTTTCACCACTGTGGCTGTAGCGAACCCTAGTGCCTCACCCGTATCCCATAGTCTGTTCGTTTGATTTCATGGGCTGCCTGGGGAGCATACTGACAACATCATTTCAGCTCAAACAACATTTTACATTTTTCAATCCCTGCGCCAGTCGTGGGTTTACTAATTGGAATCTTTTCTCTGCTCTTCGTTATCCTATTTTTCTTCTTAATCATACGCCGGAGGCAGCGGAAGGAGAGACAATGGCGAGCCAGTGACGACGAAGGATTTTTCCGTTTCCGGGGATAAACACTATTTCTTTTGAACGAGAGTACACCATGCTATTTGGGCGAGGATGACAGGGATAAATTGGGCTTATCCCCTCGATCATGGCGATCGAGTGCATAATACGATGAGTAAGTTTTTTTTTTTTTTTTTTTTTTTTTTGTTACAAATATATGGAAAGGACCGCGATGCTTTGGTGTTGATGCTTCGGAATTGAAGATGCTTTTCTCCGGCAGAAAATGCAGTCATGTAAAAAATAATAAAAAAATAAAAAAAACCGTTTACATTATCTCCTTAAACCAAATCAAGATCGCTGATGTTGATATGATTGAGCGATGTGCTAGGAGAAGAGCTATAATGTGTCCCAATAAAACAACACTCGTGTTGTCTTGACTCTTGACCTCTTGACCTCCCTGACATTGCTCTAGTTCCCCAATGGCTAGTTAATGTCACGGACAACACACCTAGGGTGGAGTGCCATCGTGGAGTGACAAGTGAATGCTTTGAATAAAGTACAAGGTACGTATCATATACGATAAACCTTGTTCTCGTTGTCCTTATGAAGTCGCTGGCAGGTCTGGTTAACTAGTATCAGTAGCCACTGTGTCCTCTCCGAGAACGGGAAAACTCTATAATCAGAGCTTTTATGTCCCAAAGGTGACGCAAGCCACTGAGATACAGCGCAGTCGATACTGGGTGTAACTTTGACTTGTAACTTACACCTCTCACTCTTGTGTAGTACCCTCTTGTGCAGAGTCAGATCTTGAGCAGAATGCACTTTTTAATGAATTTCATGATGCTTATGATTTTTATGACAAGTGTACGAGTTCCAAATGTTCAAGACATATTTGTAGTATATTACTATGATTTTTCTACCATTTTACAAGTTGGATCTGACCTAACCAGTGGGCATATAATCACCCTTTTTGAGCCATTCTTGATGACAATGAGCTAATATCGCTATCTGCTTTGACATGATATTCAAGATTTATTACTACTATTTTTTAGATATTTTCCCTGATTGCACTATCAATCATTAAACTCCTATTGCCCTCACATCCTGGAAAAATATGGTATGAGATGTTCCTGGTTCAGTTCCCACATACCTTCTCACTAATGTGACTGCAGCTGCTACACAAATGTGGCCACAGCAATCTGGTACCACCACTATTTTGCCCACCCACATAGCCCCTGCAAGTGAGTTTCCACTCATGCTGCATATACTTGCAGTGTGTGCATACCTGCTCATAAATGCAACTGTAACACTTACCACAATTGTAAATACCATGACAACAGCACTGGAAGATGAGATTTCAAGTGGACAGCTCGCAATCCAAAATGAGATAATCAACCAAGGTGTGACGTGAGCTCGGGTGAGTTCTTGTTTTAAATATAACGGCCCTCATTGATTCCCATGTCAATTTAGCCTTCTTCATTTTTCCTTCACATGCCATCTTGAATCAGTACACATAATCAGCTCAGTGTACAGGCTATGAATCGTGTGTGTCACTATGTTCTTTTATGCTTCGTTCTACTTCTGAACTTCGTTATTGAAAAGCATTAATGCTCTACGAGAAGTGTTCTCTGATATGTTCCTGTTACTGTTCCCATGGTGGCTCATCAAATCATTGCTGGGACATCATGGCTTATGGTGATATCCAACTGATGATGCTGGGGACTAATTACAACCAACGTCGTATAATTATATCCTCGTAAAATATTTCTATGATAAGTTCTGAGCAATGATACCTGCTCGGATCGCTGTTCTAAAGGCTCGAGATGAAGGCTCGTTACCTCTGGAACAATAATCTGCGTGTGCTTCATCTCAAAGATCAACAACTATGACAACCCTTCAACCTTGGTGTAGCAGCCTTCTCTAATTCAACTCCCCCTCTGCCATGCCCAGGCGCGATTTGTGATCCACCGTAACCTCTTTTTTTTTTTTTTTTTTTTTTTTTCCAGGGTGCGAAATTTATTTCATCGTCACAACAAGCATTCTGCGTGCTTCATATTTCAAGATTTTCAGGTAGAAATCCAGGAAGATATTAAACAAAATGCCGGCTGTGGACAACGACAGTGATTACAACGTGGGTGACAGAGACGACCGCAGTGGGTGGACTAATGAAGGGGGAGGATCCCTGGCCAGTGATGCGTACGTCCCTTCTGATATTCGTTGAGCGTTGTTTGAAGGGTTTCAGCCTCCCTTCATCGGGAGAAGATCCATGCTGCTCCCAACCAAGAGTATATATGTGAGTTTGCACAAAACTGTGAGTAATTGTAGCTGACCTGATTGTCTTTCGTGTCCAACAGGGCCCGAGAAAACTCTCCATATCAACCTCAGAGAGACGACGGAAGTGCTCAACTTACAATTATCATCTCAATTGAACCCCGTCCATTCCTGACAACGTCACCAAGCACGTCTTTAGAGGTGTTATCCGCCACTCCATCAACGATTATAGCTTTCAGGAGGGCACCGCTTGATTTCATGACACCGTCGCCATCAGTGATTCCAGGTGCTCAACCCTCAGCCGCGTCCCCGACAGTCGATCCTTCTTCGTCAGCTGCGCCTGCCTCTGTCTTGTCATCCATGTAAGAAGCCTCATCTCCTATTCCACTTTCGCTCTTTCATTTATGTACCTTTTCAGACTCTCAAGTCTCGCGCCTATCCAGTTGGCAGATAATTTGGCGGGCTTTGACAGCCTCGCCGTGGCATCTGGAATTACGGGAGTACTAGAAACTACGAATGTTACCACGGATTCTCCAGGGTGTGTTTTCATCCGGTTTAATTTTGGGGAGCTTGTGTCTCTGGTGGTCACAGATGACAATCGAGGGGGTTTTTTTTTTTCGTGTTACTGTTCTGCTTTCACACCTGGTAATGGTCTAACACAACCTTCCAGACATTCGACGAAGATTACCGAGCTTCCACATGGGACAATAACAGTCACATCTACAATTCTTTTTGGTGCTGTCACCACTGTCACCACTGTGTTCGTCCAGAACCCTAGTGCCTCACCCCAGCCGTTTGTTTAGTTTCATGGGCTGCCTGGGGAGCATACTGATAACCTCATTTCAGCTCAAACAAGTCTCTACATATTTCATTGCCTGCGCCAGTCGTGGGTTTACTAATTGGAATCTTTTCTGTGCTCTTCGTTATCCTCTGTTTCTTCTTAATCATACGCCGGAGGCAGTGGAAGGAGAGACAATGGCGCGCCAGTGACGGTGAAGGATTTTTCCGGGGATAAATACTATTTCTCTTGAACGAGAGTACATTGTGCTATTCGAGCGAGGTTGGCAGGGGTAAATTGGGCATATCCCGTCGATTATGGCGATCGAGTGCATAATACGACGAGTAAGTTTTTTTTTGTTACAAATATATGGCAAGGACCGCGATGCTTTGGTGTTGATGCTTCGGAATTGAGGATGCTTTTCTCTGGCAACAAATGCAGTCCTCTAAAAACCGAGAAACAAAACACACGAAAAAACACACGAAAATTGTGCCATTTGCATTGTCTCTTTGAACCAACTCAAGATCGCTTATGTTGATACGGGTGAGCCATGTGCTAGGAGAAGAGCTATAATGTGCATCAATTAAACAACACGAGTGTTGTCTTCACTCTTGCTTGACCTCTTGACCTCCCTGGCTTTGCACCACAGGATCGCTTCACATTGCTCTAGTGTCCCAATGGCTGGTTAATGTCACGGACAACGCATCTAGGGTGAAGTGCCATCGTCGAGTGACGAGTGAAGGCTTTCAATAAAGTGCAAGGTACGTCTCATATACGATAAACCCTGTCCTCGTTGTCCTTATGAAGTCGCTGACAGGTCTTTTTAACTACTAACCAGTAGCTACTGTGTCCTCTGTGCGATGTGCGAGCGGTAAACCTGGATAATCAGAGCTCGGTGTATGCCCCAAAGGTGACGCAAACTACTGAGATACAGCGCAGTCAATACTGGGTGTCCCCAGACTGCTTACTTTGACTTGTAACTTACACCTCACGCTTGTTCAGTACCCTCTTGTGCAGAGTTAGATCTTGAGAAGAATGACACTTTTAGGATCTTTATGACAAGTTTATGACTTCCAAGTGCTCAAGACACATTTGTAGTATATTACGATTATTTTTCTTCAATTTTACAAGGTGGATCTGACCTACCCAGTGGGCATATATGCATACATTCATGAATTGAGCCAATCTTGATGAACATGAGCCCATATGGCTATCTGCTCTGACATGATTTTATTACTACTATTTTTTTAGATATTTTCCTTGATCTTTCCTATCAATCATTAAACTTCTATTGCTCTCACATCCTGGAAACATATGGTATGAGATGTTCCTGGTTCAGTTCCCACATATACCTTCTCACTAATGTGACTTCAGCTGCTACAAAAATGTGGCCACAGCAATCTGGTACCATGACTATTATGCCCACCCACATAGCCCCTGCCAGTGTGATTCCCCTCATGCTGCATATACCTGCAGTGTGTATACATGCGCACAAATTCAACTGTAGCACTTACCACAATTGTAAATACCATGACAACAGCCCTGGAAGATGAGATTTCAAGTGGACAGCTCGCAATCCAAAATGAGATAATCAACCAAGGTGTGACGTGAGCTCGGGTGAGTTCCTTTTTTAAATATGGCGGCCCTCATTGATTCCTATGTCAATATAGCTTTCTTCATTTTTACTTCACATGAAGTCTTGAATAAGTACACATAATCAGCTCAGTGTACAGGCTATGTATCGTGTGTCTCACTATGTTGTTTTATGCTTCATTCTACTTCTGAACTCCGTTAGTGAAAAGCATCAATGTTCCACGAGAATTGTTCTCTGATATGTTACTGTTACTGTTCCCATGGTGGCTCATCAACTCACTGCTGGGGCATCGTGGCGTATGGTGATATCCAACTGATGATGCTGGGGACTAATTACAACCAACGTACAATTATATCCTCGTAAATTATTTCTATTATAAGTTTTCAGAAATGATACTTACTCAGATGCCAGTTCTCGCTCGATATGAAGGCTCTTTACCCTCCGAACTGCCCTCTAGAATAATAATCTGCATGTGATTCATTTAAAAGACCAACAACTATGAGAACCGTCAACTTTGGGTGTAGCAGAGTCCCCCTCTGCCATGCCCACGGATCTGTGATCCAGGGTAGCCTTTTTTTTCATTTTGCGACACTTTATTTAATCATCACCAAAAGACATCCTGCGGGCTTCACATTTCGAGATTTCCCTGTAGAAATCCAGGAAAATACTAAGGAGATTTTTTGATGGCCCCTCAACTTATGAACGATGCTCCGAGTGCCAGCGAGAATAGCATGCCGTCATCACCCTCTCTGGATGGTCCTTCGATCGGTAGCCAAAATACGTGTGTCTGTCCAGGTGTTGCATACATGAGGTTGCTGAAGGATTTCTCCAGATCGGAAACAAGCATGCCACTGGATGCATCAACTGTTATTATAAATCTTATCCCATAAGTGTGCATTGCGAGTAATTGTCCGCCCAATTTCATGAAGATTGTATAACCTTTGTAGTAGAGAGCATGTGCGCACATGCTCTCTACTACATTGACCAACTGCCACATATGCTCAACATATGCTCAATACTCATGCACCAATGTACCAAGGGCTCTCATGATGATGACAATGATAATGATGTCTCACATTATTATGATTCTCAACTAGATGCCCAAGACTTGATTATGATACATATAAATGCTAAGAAAAGCACATGTGGACAGGCAAATAGAAGTGAGTTCCCAATATTATTTGTGGGATCAATCCTGAAAAATATTGTAGACCAACTGTATACAATGTTTGTTTGACCAAGTTTAAATATGAGGATATTAAATAGTATTATCTTCAGAGAATAGAGATATGATGTCTGACCTAAAAGTTCTAATGCTCTGCCGTTGATTCTCTTGAGCTAATGTAGTCTCGGGAATGGATGTCAAAGGAAAGAGCCTGAAATCATCACCGAGTTTTGATTCCTTGCTCCTGGTCCTAACATGCGCACCGAGGTGTCCATTTCTTTCCACCGTATCAAAACTAGGCGTTGAAGATCCATAGAAACGTACTTCTGAGTCCTCGCACCATCTTCATCCTCCATCTTGAGACAATGTATCTGCAAAGTGATAGCCGTCACGAAACTATACCTCACAGGCTTGCTGGAGGGCCCCATTGTCAGCAGTAAGTAGTTCCGGATTTACCAAGGTCATCTGGAGCCGCCACCGATTGGCCCCATGGTGCGTGAACCGCTCTGTGATCACGCGCCTTTGAACGAGAGTTCCACCAAGAACCACAGTTGATCAAAATAGGCTTACAAGACCATTTCTATAATAGTCCGATAGGCATCGCGCGGCTATGAGTAGCTGAACGGGTCTTCCCTCCGCTTATAGACGGATCATAGAATTTCACCCGCTTATGGTCGTACTTCTGAAACCCAGTCGAGATCCGTCTGTCGCGTATCATCCTATTATAAATAGAGCCCTTTTTTCAGGTACCGTTACCACGCCAAGTTTGTGCTTTGACATGTTGCCTGGTATGTTTTTTTACGGATCAAGTCAAAGCTGGACGTACCCGGAGGATTGATATGTACGAGCTGCGCTCCGTCCGAAGGGCGGAAGGTACAGCAAGGTGGCTTAGCCATTCAAAGGCGGCTAGGCCGCCTATGCAAGGGGAGGGTGGCATGACCCTACCTTTGCTAGGAGCAAAACCCAGTAACCAACTTTGAAAGAGAACTATTATCCTAGTATAGGCTATAGCTATATCCAGCTTGACTCCATCCTGTCACTTCAACCCTATTATCACTTCAGGTGAAAAGTACAGGAAGGTAACTTCACCACAAAGGGTGGCCTAGTGCTAGTGGTCACCTTTGCAAGGGGGGTGATCTAGCCATCACCTTTGTAGCAGTGCAGTGAAACAAAATTCATTTTCATACAAAGGAAAAGAAAACACAGTGAAATAATGGAGATAATTATATTGTTGCCCCACCTCTCCTTTGACTTTTTGTGATATATTCAAAATGAACATGAACTGTCCAGTTATAAGCTCAGTTCTACTTGTGCTTTTTTTCTCATAGACCACAAAGAAGGGGTGGATTTGGTCAGTCATTATCAAAATGTAGAATGTGTAAGGGTACAACCAGTTGATTTCCCTTATCCCCCTTTCCTCCCTTTATTTCCTTTGTGTTCTTTTATTGTTTCTGCTCATGCTACCTTTTTAATCATTCTTTTATCTTCCTTTGCTAGCTGTGGCAGGTTTCTTATGTCATAGTCACAGTAGCTATACCATTGCTGTTTAAGCAAGGGGGTCCTTAGTTCTTTCTCTTCTGGACCTCCCTTACCAGTGTCTGAAGAGGTCTATGGATAGACATCAGGTCTGAGATCCCTTGTCAGACCTAGAGTAAAAGAACAGGGCTGGGTGGTTTCCCACTGTTTTAGCTCCCAGCAGGCATGCCTTCAATACCATCAAATGGTTGCCCTTACAGAATAACTCTGAAAAAAAAAATCAAGATGTACAATTGACAATATATTGTTTAAAGGTTTATAGAGTTCACTTTCCTTTGTAATTTTACCACATATCATTTTACTTTAGGATTAATACCTTTCAACAACTTCTGTTGAACAAAAATCATGTTTTGCTTGATGAAGCATGTGGAGATTATTAGTAGGAATCACAGGTTGGCCCTTACTTGCCTCACAATTGAGAAGTGCACATCACTCTGATAGATTGCCCTCTATATAACAAACACAGTAATACCACTTTTGATCCAATTAAACTAGGCTCACACATGGTTTAAGAAGACACTACAGAGCGAGCAACACGGTCAGTGGACTAGGGGATCTAGACCCGATGATAGCCAATGTTATGCTATGCACACAGAACCAGGACCATATCCAAAAAATCCCAGAAAGCTTTCATTTTCAGAATAATTCCTGAAACCCTGCACGGTTGTCCTCGGGGAAGAAGATGCGTGAAAGATGCACACTCATATATATGGTGACATTTCCCCAGTAAATTCTAGATCGTGCGTGAATATATTTTCTACTTAGCCTATACTTAACAAAAGGGCTGTCTATCCAATTTCCAAGATAGGGAATGTCAAGATAAACGTCGACAAGGACCTTAAAGGCGAAATGTCATCTATGGCGAAGGTAAAATCGCCAAGTAATATCATTGTTCTTGAATATGAGCAAAGCCCCCCAGCCGTAATAGACGCTAGTGTCTCTGAATACAGAGGGGAAGATACGGAAAAGGCCAAAGATTCACCCAGGAACCAAGCTGTTCATGAGAGTTTGCCAGATGTAGCAGTAAATATCGCGAAAGCGTTGCAATCTTCGCAAGGGAGATGTTGTCAAAAGATCGCAGTGAAATCTTATTGTTAATGAAGGACAGTAAAGGGGTAAGGTGTGACTGATCATCTGCATACTTGGACTTCTCACACTGCCCGTAGAATTCGCTCACTGTCGGTGACAAAACCATAGCTCTGACGAGGTCCAAACAAAACAGTTAATGTAAACGGACACTCTGGAGGTAAATAGAAAGGACGCACGCGTGCATTGTGTAACACGTTGGAAAGACCACCCTCAGGCGAAGAGGTTGCAGTTGTGTCCTTGACTACGACAACATCGTACCCATTGAAATACGCATCAATCATCGTACCAAGGACACACTGATACAACACCGAGACTTAACGTTCCAATGAGGAAGTAAGATAGTGAATGACTTACCTGATCAGTATTCACCCCGGAAAATAAAAGCGTCTTGAGACCCTCCTCCTTCAAATACAACTGAAGCCCCGATCCCGAACCCCACAGCCCACCCATACTGTCAACTCTTGAGACGAGTGACACCAAGAGGGATAAGGGAATAGACTGACCGATTCTTATGAATCCAAGCATCTGTCCCCGCATCTTTGCCTTTGATCCACTCATCCTGCAGTGGCCCGTACAGATCTGCATTGCGAGCCCCACGCATGAGTAAGGGTCCCCAGTCACCACCAAGGTCCGATCCAAATCCGCCGTTCTTATTTCTGGAAAACGAGCGAGAAAGCGCAGGCGGAATTGTGGTGAGTTCGGTTGGTGTTAGACCCCAGTTCCTAGAGCACGGTGAAAGGGAGCAATAGCAGTTGAAGGGCAAAACCTTACAGCCAGATGATACGTGCACCAGCGCTCCGCAGAAAAGGAACCACTTTAAGCAACGGGTCGACGCATGCTAGACCTAGCGGATGGTTTCTGAGGTCTGGATGCAAGAAGTAGCTATTATATGGAGATGGTCGCGCTTGGTTCTTAATACAGTAAACAGCGCACACACTCACTTCTGCATGTCAACAATGACGATAGCAGTCTTTGCCGTATCAATACGAATTTTCCTGTCTCCTTCAACCTCTATCTCCAATAGTCCCTGACTCTCATGAGGCGAGTGAGTTGGTGTTCCGTCAGGCTTTAATGGATTCGAGCAAGTCAGGTCAACGAGACCGGAAGGATACTCCACCCAGAAGGAGCCACTTTTCACGTTTCCAAAGGTCTGAGGAGTTTCGACGCGGGGTCTGGGGAGGGCCATGGTGGTGGTTCTCAGCCAAAACACATGGTTTCTCGATAAGGAACCACAGGTCGCCGTGTGAGTGGGAATCGGCAATTGCGATCCAGGTTAATCCCAGGTTATTCCAAGTCCGACTGTTCTCGTTGGAGCAAACACGAAAGAACTCTATGGGAGATATTCACCATCTTCCCGTGGGTTTAGTCTGGCTGCTGGGGTGGAAACCAGTCTTGAGGTGATAGGCGACCTGTAAGGTGTTAGTATTATGTCAGTCAGGAGTTGGCTTTGTTATGGCGCTGTTTGATTCCGATACTATGAATCCCTCAAATGCGGTTAAAGGTAGAAGAGCAATTAGAGCCGCCCAGATGTGCAAAGCACAAGAATAAATGACCAATAATGAGACGTCTAATGGGGATGTTCATTCCTTGGGTGCTTCAGCGGGTTGCGGTGAGAGAAAGTTTGTTTTTTTTTTTGTTAGGGAGGATGCCTAGCTTTCGTTTAAAATTACATCCCAGAAATGATGGTTTGGCTAGACTCGAAGCAGGAATGAAATGGACAAAGGTAACACTATATAGTTGATACCGAAGCACAGCTGGCTTCAACATTTTAACCCTCCACACCCACCGCCACCTATGGTTTCTTTATTCCAGTATGCTTGTTGAGCTCTTGGAAGAATTAGTATATGAGTACTCATTCCATTTTTGTCACACAAGCATACATTTGTTGGGTGCACTGTGGCATGCACACCCTCAGGTGAACTGTTTTTTTGTTGTATATGGCAGTAGTTCAGAGGTTAAAGGTACAAGTAGAGACAGCTATGAATTTTCAAAGATGCCAAGGGTTTACAGATGGATTAAGGATTGCCAACTGCCTACCATCTAACTCCATCATGAACTCTGGATGAAGTAAACCATCTTGCTCCCAACAATACTGCAGTATTCTTGTGGTTGTTCCCCTACAAATGGATCAGATCTAGAGATATATCAATTACAACCCAGCCTTCTATTGGTGGACAATTCTGAGAGTTAAGACTGTCAAAGAATGAGCAGAGTCACTGGAGAACAGATGGTGAATGCTCTGTCACACAGTCTCCAGGGATTAATGGCATGCTTGCTTATATAATAAGTGCCCATACAATGAACAATACACAGGATTAGGAGTTACATTGAGCATCTTCTCTTTCCTGATCATGTGTCACTCCACGTAGGTTGCATCAAATAACTGTTGACATCCAAATGAAATCCATGATAAATTCAAAGATATCACGGTAGAGGCACGCAATCATCAAATGATTCACTTTCGTGATTTGGTTATTTCAAATATGTCACATGGTTCTGACTGGCTGGTTCAAGCGATAGTTGTATTAATGAGTTGTAAGAACATTCGGATTGTTCCGTTCACGACCATTCTTTGACCTAACGCGACCTAAAGACACAATGGGTATGTCCGACCTCAGTACGACTTTCTTGGCGTCAGAGGCTTACATGGTCATCATTGCAAAATTTACTGTCTTGTGCAAACTCATGCTCGAGTTTTGACTTTCGCCCCTCCTTGGTCAAACTTCTTCCCTTGACAAGGTGCTGGGAGACCATCTGAACAGTCAAGATAACGTGATTGCCAAAATGCACTGGGAGGCCAGAGTTGCATTGAAATTCGGTCGATGCATGTTCAAAGGTTGACAACCCTTCATTTTTTTTTTGACCAGCTATGTATAGTGTACCTTACTGTACGGCGCCACGGATCCTCCTTTCTGTTGAACGAGTTGAACATATGTTCCAGATTACCGGCCAATGAGAGTCAAGCTGTCTCGCCATGTCTTGCCTCTAAAAGCGCAAGGTGGGATGCTTCCGATAGCATATAGCCAGCCGACTCTTGTGACCGACGTGCGTATCACGAGAAATTAATGAGAAAACGAAGCAAGCGAGACTATCTGATACTGCTGGTCGGCGAGTGAACTGCACTAACGATTGGGGAATCATGGCTTTTATATTATCTCCATCATCAGTCAATAGATGATTGGTTTTATTTTTTTGGTATGACTGAGGACCAAAAAATCAGGCTGTATAATTAGGCTTCTATAAATAATTAAGCCAACCTACCCGCTCACCATCAGGCCAATCTAGATGGTCATTGTCGAGTGTCTGGCGGCCGAGTCATTTCAAAGCTTTCACTCCGACTCGTCTCATCAACCCATGTACGAACCATGCGCAGATCGTACACGAAAGTACAGAGGTAGAATGTGAATCCAAATCCAACCGTCCATTCGAGCACTGCTAGAAAGTAATGTTGGTTGGTGGGCCATATGAAAGGAACATGTGTCGCGAATGGCGGAGGTCACCGTCCAACTTACCTGCAACGTTTTTGTTGGTAACCAGCGTTATGCCGAACGCGATAGCTAGAATGATTAAAATGGCCACAATTAGAGCTTTTAGTGAGTAAGAGAGTTTTAGTTGGGGCAAGTATGCATAATCTTTTTTAATCCAGCGGTACTGAAACAGTGTTTTAAAGGATAAGCTGGAAAATATGATATGAAAATGTACTTCGAAGACTGTAAATATCGCCGATAAGGCTACTCCAATCACGAAAATCAACTGCGATGAATGTGATTTAACAACTAGATCTGCTAGAATTTTTTTATTAACACCTACCAAACAAGTTCGGTGGACATTGTC
>QLPG01033033.1:0-17220 GCA_003314385.1 Gomphus sp. MG54 | reverse complement strand
GAACAATGAAGGACAATATAATAGGATCATGACTCGAAATGGGACAATAGGGAGTGGCCAGATATAAAACAATGGGTTTGCGTCCGAAGATAATACAAGGACGGGGAGTCCCGAGGTGAAACGAACCGAGGAGTGCGGATGGCGAATGTGCCGAGCTGGGACTGGAGCACCAAGTGTTATGCAGGCAACGTGGGCACTTGGTCGTGGATATAGGATGATTGCTCGGTCGGCACTGCCGGCGGATGGGTCTCGGTACGTGGACTTGACACCTGCGCCGATCCTCACCCAAGGACACAATCGCACGACCAACCATCCGAAGCCCTTCCACCATGTGGATAAGGACTTGACCCATCCATATCTGCTCCTGTAACAGATCCTCCCAGACCTCGACGTGAGGCCGAGATCCTGATTCCTCGAGTGGAGGGACTTCCACAGTCACCAATTGCCCGCTGGGCCTTAGAGCCACTTCACGATCGTTAGACTGTGCAGTATCATCCTGCCTTGGCCTCTTCGTTACCGGTTCCTCCACTCTTTTGGTCTGACTTCCATCTTCCCGACCACTGTCTCCCTCATCATTGTCCGGAAGACTCTTGGCCTGGGAAACCCGCAGTACAGCCAAACTACACCCGATGTTGCACCATTTACATTCCCAGCATGCAGAACCTGGCCCCAAGACGCTGCACTCGTGATCCTGCCTCTTACACTCCTTGTATAAAGGGCGTAGAATTGGGGACCGCTCTTCATCGGCCGCTTAATTGCTCCTCCACCCGTTGTTTCCATGCCCCCATCCCCTCTGGGTGGAGTAACCTCTGGGATCCCCAATATTTCCATAGCCCCCCCATCCTGGACCATGGGTGCTCCAAAATCCCCAAAGACGTTATTCTCCACACGTTCTTCAGACACCCATGCATCCGTCTGCCTGACCATTTTGGCCTGTCTGGCTTCGGACTCTCGGTCCACCCGCTGTTCGATGGTTGCCTGAATTTCAGCATCCACCCACCATTCTCCAGGACCCACTATTTCTCCTTCGGCTACCTCCCTCACAGTAGTCAGTACCAAGGTGCCATCGACCCAACCCGTCTCCTCCAACTCATGTACATCAGACGCGTATTCCATTTCTGGCAATTCTGATGTGCTGCTGTTATGTGTTTCGGAGATGATGGAAATAAGCAAAGGGCACCAGATTCGAACCTTCGCGTGACGTCACGTTTAGGCATTCTGAACCGTATATTCAATCTCCAACTATCGGCTTCATGGGTTCAGCCGCTAAGGGGGGGATACTATCAAGTACACGTACCGAGGATCCAGTAACTCGGTGGTACCGACTAAAATACTCCATTAGTAACCAAGTACGAACAATTCAATGAGTTGTTCTCGGCCAGATGCACATATCGGTCACATTCCTCATTTCCATCCCACACCTACTCCTCACTCCTCGGTCCGCCTCACCTCGGGACTTCCTGCCCTTGTGTTATCCTTGGCTATAGCCTTGTTTTATAGTCAGGCATTTCCTATTGTCCTATTCTAGGGCACGTCCTATTATTCTGTCCTTTATTGTTTTGCCCCTGTCTTACATTTCTTATTCTAATTTTACTTGCTGTGGACAATAACCATATGCTCTGCATACCTTATTGTTTCACATTCCTTGTTTCACATGTCGCTTCTTAACCTATATAAGTAGGACATGCATGTACATATTTCCTCATTCTGGGTATCGACTAGGCTTAGGCCCTTCTACCTTCTTCTCTTCTGTTAAGTCCTTGACTCGGGCCGGCATCCTCAGCATCCCCCCGAGTATCTGTCTATTGCAAATACAGTGGCACGCACGGCAAGTAGGGCGCAATGCATGAGTACGTTGAAGCCAATGCCACTACTCTTGGCCTGCAGGACTTGGCCATAGTACTCCCGACCTTTCAACAACACCCCTCGGCAGTACCGAAGTCTGTCAGTATCCAACGCTTGACAGGTTGTCCTGCATGGTTAGCTTTTCGAGGGCTGTCTCAGCATCGGCTCTTTCATCCCAAGAGCCGAAATTGATCTGTAATTCGTCAATGAAGAGCTCCAGGTTGCTGGTCCAATGGGGTTCTGTATTGGGATTACCCATCAGGTACGGCTCAAAACATTCCAGAGCTGTTCCTTTCAGGTAGGAGACCATGTAATTGACTTTTTGCCTATCATCGGGGAACGAGTTAGGCTGGGTGCGGAAATTCATTCTGCAGAGGAAGATGAAACCCTTTAACTTCTTTGGGTCAGTTCCATTGAAGGGTTCTGGTTTTCATATTCTGGTGGCTTGACGGTCTTGTCGGTGGTTCCGAGCGGTTCTACCGAGTTCGAGAATGGCATTCAGCAGATCTTGATTGTTGGCTGGGTTCATGGGAGCCCTGGCCCTAGGAAGTGGCCCGGCTTGCGGAGCTTGCCGGGGCTGTGAGACTGGTCGGGCTTGGGGAGCTTGCCTGGCCTGTGGCAGTATAGCTGCGGATGGAGGGGGTGCGGCCGCAGGTTGCGGAGGTGCAGCCATGGGCTGACGGGGTGCAACTGTGGGCTGAGAGGGCACGGCTGTTGGAGTACGGGGAGGTTCAGGCGTGTTTGCCTGCAGGGGGTGCTGAGGCTGTTCCTCGGTTTCAGCATCTGTGTCATAATGTACTGAACCGGGTTTGTCCTCTGCTGGATGGGGTGCTTAATTGTTGTTATCATAATCTTCATATTTGATTTCGTCGTCGACCACCTCTTCGATGCGTGGTTCTTGCTCGAAGGGGGAGGCGAGACACCCTAGTTCTATTGTTGGCGAGGTATAACCAATGAGAAGGGGTGGGGTACCAGAGGCTTTGCGCTCCCTTCATTGATTTACTATGGGGGTGAGCCGATTGTCATTCATATGGGCTGTGGATCTAGTTCATGGGGCATGATCGTAAGAACGGAGGTAGCACGGAAAGCAGTATCACTCAGAATATACTGTCAGAATTCAGTGATGCCGAGATATCGGTTAAGTCCTGCAAACCATTCCAGAGTGGCTAGGCTTCAACATGCTTGTGCATTGCGCCCTGCTGTTCCATGCATGCCACTAATTTGGGTAGTGAGAGGAGCCTCGTGAGGATGCCGAGGGTGTCGGCTCGAGCAAAGGACTTTAGAAATAAGAAACAGACAAAGGGGTGCGAACCAAGTGATATTCTGAGTGAGGAACTATCTACATACATCCCGCTACTTATATAGTTAAGAAGCAAAATGTGGAACAGGGTGGTGTAAGGAATGGAGACAATAAGGTATGAAGTAACCACATGGGGGCATTGTCCACAGTGATCAGAAATAGAATAAGGAATGTAAGCGGAATTAGAATAATAGAGTATGGCTGAGAATAAGATAATGAAGTGGTGGGAGAGAATAGAACAATAGAGGATGGCCCAAGATAAAACAATGGCAGTGGCCAGGACAATGAGTGGCCATCATGTTGTTTGGGGGAAATGGGTTAAGGAGTGGATAGGGGGTGAAGGAACAATGAAGAGGAATGGACGAGAGGAGTGGTCCATACGATGTACTGGGTGTACCGAGCTGAGGCCGCACGGTAGTGTAAGATGATGTGGGTAAGGGCTGGTTGGTCGGTATTCCCGAGTGAGCCAGTACTTGGTGTTGCAGGCTTGACAAAAATAAATATTGAAATTTTTTGAATTGAATTGTGCACAGGCTGATACTGAAATCAATCAAATGCAAGAATATATTGCAGATTGATCTCTCAGGGGTAAGGTGCATGTGTACACCCTACAAATGCAACATCTGGTCTTGATATTATAGTTGGCCAGAGTACACTGCCAATCGCTTCAGCATAAGGTATGTTTGTTTTGCATATATATCATATGGTGAATAGATTGAGGGGCTTGTTCCTTACTCAACAACATGCTATAAGGACAACCCTCTGACTTCCCTGGACATATCTCACAGAGAGGACTAGGCAGGGGAAATTCAAAGTTCATATATTTACTATCCAAATACATGTGGGGCTCTCACCTAGGCAGGGGAAATCCAAAGAGAAAAGTCTAATGATTCCACTGCTGGTGAGCTCTTTCTTATATACCTTTATGTGAGTGGTCTATGCACTAGCTTACAAATCTATACATCAGAGTCAATAGAGCCAATTCCCTTGTACTAAGTCTATGGCTTGGGCACTTATTCTGGAGTCTAATCATCTGTGCTAAGCTCATTCTGATTTTTTGCCTGGTGGTCCTTGAACTTCTGGCCTTTGGAATACTTATCAGTGCCTGGAGTTAATCATCCATCGCACAGGGGGTCACAGGTGTAATGGTAGGCACAGATAACATAGAGCTGGTGAATATGGTGGGTGCCATGAGGGTTGTAAAGGTCTAGTAGTCAATGGAGTTTGTAGACATGGTCTGGATGAGGAGGTTAGACATTCCCTTTTGCCTCAGACTCTGGTCTTCTAGTCTTGGAATTAGAGCAGAGTTTGAAATAGGACTTCAGAATTGGATCATGCTTCAGAAAGGGTCATCCCCTGACACATGCCAGGTGTCAGGAGACAGCCCTGAGGGCCTATTGCCTTTCTTCTATTTTCCTTATATTCACTTTTAATTCCTTCCCTTTTATTCTATTCTCCCTTCCTGTCAGGTACATCCCTGAGGGCCTATTCCCTTTTCCTTAAATTCCTTATATTTTCCCAATTTTCCTATATGACTTACTCCCTCCCTATCCTATTCCCCCTTTTTCCTTATTTATGTTACTAGTTATTCCTTGCTATTTGTACTTGTTGTGACACAGTAGCTATATAGCTAGTGATTAGATAAGGAGATCCTTACTCAGTTCTCTTTGGATCTCCTCTACCTAAAGTCTGAGAAGCCTTTGTAGATAGGCTTTGGGTTAGAGTCTTAGAGTCAGGCCTAGGAGGAAGTCCAGGGCTGGGTGGTGTCCTGCTGGTTCTAACCTCCAGCAGTTGCTGGTATCAGTACTAACAGAGAGTTGCCCTTGCACCAGGTTCCATTGGGGTCATTACTGGTTTTGCATTAGTTAGCCAGAACTTATTTGTGATAGAGCCAAGATAAAACCACTGATTGATAGAGATTGTATGTGCCCTCTGGTCTCATTTGATCTCAAATCCAAGGTACCAATGTGCTTCTCCTATGCCAGAGATCTCCCAATAGTATGATAGGTCAAGCTTGAGCTTGTTTACATAGGTAATTGAGGCTAAGGTGAGTAGCATATCATTGATAGCAACTGCCAAGATTGTGTGCTCATCTATAGTCTTGCATTTAAAAACAGAATGGTCAAGTTCAGAGTGGTGGAATCCTGGTTCTTGAGTGAATACCCTAGTCAGTTCCTGGTGCGATCCTCTCCCAGCCTGTTTGAGGCTATATGGACCCTTTAAAAGCCTACCGACCTTCCCTTCTTGTCCCAGATTCTCTGCTCCTCTTGGAATGGTCATATACACTGTTTCTTTGAGTAGTGCATTCAGGTAAGCACTTTTGACATCAACTTAGTAGATTTCCCAGTCATTTGAAGCAGCATTGGCAAGTACAACATAGACAGAGGGCAACTTAGCTGCAGTAGAGAATGTTTCAGAGTAGTTCACTCCTTCAACCTGTTTGTGTCCACCAGTGACAATGTAGACTTGGTAAGTTTCAAATTTTCCAGTTGGTCCTTGCTTCTCTTTTAGTACTTCAGTGCATGAGATTTGTATCTGACCCTTTGGTTCTAAGCTTTTTGAGTTGACTTATTTCATACTGTAAAGCTTCACTCCAATGGTTATGGTCAGGACCATGTAGGGAGATGCCAAGAGAGCATATTCTATGCAAGGGTCATTAAGCCACTTATGATTTTGTACTATTGTATGAGCTAGTGCAGTGGTAAGGCCTTCATGCATAAGGTGATATGCTCCTTTAGGTTTTCTAGGATGGTGTTCAACACCAGATTTGGGTTTTTCCTGACTGCTAGTCATTGGTTCTTGTATTGGTTCATCAGGAGGAGGTTCTTTTGCAAGGTCAAAGATGTTATAAGTTAGAGATGGGGATCTGGATATTTGTTTACTTAGTTGTGAGTCATGGTTTGATAAGGACTGAGGATTTTGTTCATCTGAAGTCCACGTACCGAGACCCATCCGCCGGCAGTGCTGACCAAGCAATTATTCTATATCCACGACCAAGTGCCCGCGTTGCCTACATAACACTTGGTGCGCTGGTCCTGGCTCGGCACATTCGCCATCCGCACTCCTCAGTTCACCTCGGGACTCCCTGGCAGGATGATACTGCACAGTCTAATGATCGTGAAGTGGCTCTAAGGCCCAGCGGGCGATTGGTGACTGTGGAAGTCCCTCCACTCGAGGAATCAGGATCTCGGCCTCACGTCGAGGTCTGGGAGGATCTGTTACAGGAGCAGATACGGATGGGTCAAGTCCTTATCCACATGGTGGAAGGGCTTCGGATGGTTGGTCGTGCGATTGTGTCCTTGGGTGAGGATCGGCGCAGGTGTCAAGTCCACGTACCGAGACCCATCCGCCGGCAGTGCCGACCGAGCAATCATCCTATATCCACGACCAAGTGCCCACGTTGCCTGCATAACACTTGGTGCTCCGGTCCCGGCTCGGCACATTCGCCATCCGCACTCCTCGGTTCGTTTCACCTCGGGACTCCCCGTCCTTGTATTATCCTCGGACGCGAACCCATTGTTTTATATCCGGCCACTCCCTATTGTCCCATTTCGAGTCACGATCCTATTATATTGTCCTTCATTGTTCTATCCCCGCTTTGCATTCCTTGTTCTAATTTTGTTCGTTGTGGACAACAACCACATGCTCTGCATATCTTGTTGTCCCACATTCCTTATTCCACATGTCGCTTCTTAACCTATATAAGTAGGACATGGATGTACATACTTCCTCATTCTGGGTATCGACTAGGCTTAGGCCCTTCTACCTAGGGAACGGCACGGGTCACCCACAGGTCAAATGTGAGTGACCCGCACCTGACCCATGGGAAACCCGAACCCATCAACCCATGGGTTTTTTCCCATGGGTCGACGGGTGTTGGGTGCGCGCCGCACCCGCACGCGACGTACGACACAAATGCGGTGTACAAACGTGCCATACGCGCACGCGACATACAACACAAACGCGCCGTACGCGCACGCAATGTACGACACGAACGCGCCGTACGTGCGCGCGATGTACGATATGAACGCACCATACGCGCGCACGACGTACGACACAAACGCGCCATACGCGCACGCGACGTACGACATGAACGCGCCGCACGCGTGCATGTCATATGCGTCAGCGTACGGCGCATTGGTGTCGGTGCGTTCGTGTCAGCGCGTGCACATATGGCGCATTGGTGTTGGCACGTTTGTGTGGGCACGTGCGCGTGCAGCATGTTGGTGTCGGCGCGTGGGCGTACGGCGCATTCGTGTCATACGCGTGCGCATACCGCGCGGTCGTGTCGTACATGTGCGCGTGTGGCACGTGCATGTCGTATGCGCGTACAAGGTTGAGGCGGCGGGTTGGGCTGGGTCACGGGTGCTCTCGGCTTGACCCACACCCAAACCCAAGGGCACCCGACCCGGTGACCCGTGCGGGTTACCCTAACCCGTGCTATTCCCTACTTCTACCTTCTTCTCTTCTGTTAAGTCCTCGACTCGGGCCAGCATCTTCAGCATCCCCCTGAGTATCTGTCTGTTGCAAATACAGTGGCACGCACGGCAAGTAGGGCGCAACGCATGAGTATGTTGAAGCCAATGCCACTACTCTTGGCCTGCAGGACTTGGCCATAGTCCGCCTGACCTTTTGACAACACCCCTCGGCAGTACCGAAGTCCGTCAGTATCTGACTCCTGACATCATCTCCCCCTCATTCAGGGTATGACCAGGAACAGTTGCAGTTGAATCACTGTATAATATGTCATTTTCATTGAAAATAACATTGATTTCAACTATAACAGTCTATTTTGTAGGCCAGTATATCCTATAGCCTTTAGATTCCAAGTCATAACCAACAAATTGTCCTAGCTGTGTACATGCATCGAGCTTGCCTGCATTGAGGTTCTTGACATAGACAGCAACAAATAACTCTTGCGGGCCAGCAAGGTGGGGTTTCTTGCCATGTCTATCCTCATACAATCTATTGAATGGATTGGGGAGCAGTTTTAAAGCCAAGCCAAATGTTTCATGGTTTCTTCCTATAGAAAACATAAGAGGCCAGATTCATGCAACAGTGCACATGCAGTTATTTATTGTACTGTACCACATTGGTCTTGGTGGTCAGTGAGTTCTTTTGAGGGAAACTCACCCCTTCAGTTGCTTCTACATACTTTAACATAAGTGCCTGTTTGGGTTTCAATGTAAGCTTTGTCCAGGGAGTAGGAGTGAAATGTTTCACTCTTCTGTTTCTGGAAGTAGATGCAAGTCTCATGGGTTGCATCATCGATGCAAGCAGCAGCATAGGAGTTTCTGTTTAGACTTTGAACTGATGACCCCATAGATCCCTTGATCTATATTTAGCAGCATGAGTGATGGATTGCTTAGGGAAAGGTAATTGAGCAGCATTGGCTTTTGTACACACCTTATGGAATTCTGGTTTGGAGTCTGGGTCTAGTTCTATGCCAGTAATTTGGCCAGACAAGATGGCATATTTGACAGCTGCATGAGCAATGTGACCAAGCTTGCGGTGTGCATCAGATATTGAGAGTTTAACTGATACAATATTTGCATAGTCAATGTCTTTTGTTAATTCAGCAGGGGCAAGTTGGTATAGGCTATCAGAATGAGGGATGGTGACCATAGTTTTACCTACAGGACCATTTATGATATACATGCCTCCTTTGAATGTGACTGTACACTGATCTTTGTGTAATTTAGAAATGGAGATGAGGGTAAAAGCCATTTCAGGTGCATGGATTGCATTCTTGAGAAGTGCTTGTCTCTTTCCAGCACCATTAGGGAGTTCTATGTACACATTACCTATACCTAGGGCTCTGAGCATATGACCATTAGTGTAAAGCACTGAGGTGTCAAGAATACATGAGCTGAGAACTAGTGCAATAGTGCCATGAACATGATGCTGGCATGGGATCAGGCCAGTCTAACAAGCCAAATAGATATGGCTGGCTTCAACATACTTGTGCATTATGCCCTTCTTCCATAAGGCTACTAGGTTTCAGGACAGGTACTCAGGAGAGTGCTGAGAGTGTCAGCCTGAGTGTAGACTTAGTCAGAGAGTATACAGATGATTGCTGTTGATATTCAGAACAAAGAAATACATACATCAATTGCACTACTTATATAGTCAAAGAAATGGGGATGAATGGCCATGATATGTTATAGAGTAACACAAGAAAAGTATGCAAAAGAATAAGACATGGAAATAAGATATGGAGAATTTGGTCAAATGACCAAGTATAGAAATATAGAAACAAATAGAAACAAAATGCATAAAAGAATAAGTGAGGACAGGAGGGGATAGAATGGGATGGAATGAAGTGGAATGAACTGAGGATGAACTGAATGTACCAAGCCAAGACCACACACTAGTGAAGAATGACTTTGTCACTTGTGGGTGGGATTAGATGATAAGGATGTTCGGCTGGTACAACTGAGTGAATTGAGGCTTGGTGTTGTGTACTATTAAATCCATCTGTTGGTGCTTAGCTAGAGGCTTCTGGAAAGGTTTTCTGGAGGTTCTGAATGGTTTCTGGGGGGGGTTTGTACTCCGGAGACGGGGGGACATTCACAGTCGGAATTGGAAGGGGGTGGAAAAACAGGAAGTGCTGGGGGGTCTAAGACTGTTCATGGTATTAGGTGATTTGAGTGGTTCGAGGTCACAGGGACTTGGCTTCAACTTATGTGTTGCACCCTCCTTGATCATCTGTCTCTAATTTCAGAAAGTCAGAAAGTTTACTGGAACTGAATTGGAAACTACAACACAGAATTAAGTTGATATTTGTACTGGCAAATAGTCCAGTCGACTGGTGTCTTATATGCATGTATCTAGTCCTTTGTACTAACTGTTGCTAGGGAATAGCACGGGTTTGGCCAACCCGCACGGGTCACCGGGTCAGGTGCCCTTGGGTGCAGGTGCGGGTCAAGCCCAGAGCACCCGTGACCCGGCCCAACCCGGCGCGTCAACCATGTACACGTGCATGCACATGCGTACGACACCCAACCGGCCACTCGCTCCAGTCGTACGTGTGCGCGTACGACACGCACGTGCATACGACACACACGCGCTGCACACGCATACGACATGCACACGCCACACACGCATACAACACACACACGCCGCACCGTATGACATGCACGCGCCGACACCAACGAGCCGTACGTGCACGCGTACAACGCGTTCGTATCGGCGCGTGCGCATACAGCGCGTTCACGTGTGCGCATACAACGCGTCCATGTCGGCGCATTTGAGTCAGCGCGTTCAAGTCGGCGCGTTCAAGTCGGCGCGTACGCGTACAGCATGTTCGTGTCAGCTCGTTCATGTCGGCGCGTTCATGTCGGCGCATCCGTGTACTGCGCGTCCGTGTTGGCGCGTGCGCATACAGCGCGTTCGTGTCGGCGCGAACGCGACGTACGACACGAATGCGCCGCAGGTGTGTGGGTGCGCCGCGCACCTGACACCCATTGACCCATGGGAAAAAACCCATGGGTTGACGGGTTCGGGTTTCCCATAGGTCGGGTGTGGGTCACCCACATTTGACCCGTGGGTGACCCGTGCCATTCCCTAACTGTTGCCGAGTAAAGACAAGGGGGGGACAAGAGTACAAGGGGCAATACAGAACAAAGAACAAGGGAGTGAGGTACACGATGATCCTGCATGTCGGAGCAGAACCTTGGCTTCGGAATCTTCGGAGGTTTGGGAACACAGAATCTGGGTTGATACAGTGGTTATTTAGGCTTTGAGCAGTCGGAAAGGTCCTGGAAATGGTGTGGGTGGTTGTGGGGATTAATGTGGGTTTATTGGTGGCATGGGCCATAATAATATCCCTTTACTAGGACCGAGCCCTTGAGGTCCTAAGCTTTAATTGAGGCAGTAATTAAGATGGACATTACTGTGAGAGCTTCCTGGCTGTTTCCTGGGATGATTGTTAATCAATAAGCGCTAATGGTCCCATTGCCTATAAGAAGGGTGTTCACAGAACTGGGGAGGCCTTTTTCCCTAATGGATAACATGGATTCCCAACCTACAGAAAACTTTGGGGAATTTTCCTGAATCTCCCTTTATGGTGTGGGGTTGGGGGAGGGGTTGAGTGGTGAGGCACGGTATCTGCACGTCCTTGATGATGAGTTAAGGACTCTTTGTGCCCGTGCCATCAGGCTCCGTGATTCCTATGGTGTGTGGTGCCCTCACTGGGGTCTTCCTTTTTGATCTTCTTTTCATAGTGGGCTACCTTTTGAAGCGGTCGTCATCTGGGGCTGTTCTTTGCTGGGATTTGGAGCCGGATGTGATCTCTGGCAGTTTGGGGGCGGGGACGAGTGGATCGGAGGTACTTGATTGTATTTCTGCCTATCTGGCCTGCTTGGATAAGTACCAGGAGGACCTGCACTATTTCTCGGATCTCCTTGCACAACATGATCGTTGTCTATCCCATTTGGTGACAATTACTAGGGATTGCCTGGAGGATGTGAGGTTGATTGGAATCTTAGTGGATGCATTATTGTCATTCTTGGAAGAAGGTCCAGGACTTGATGCTTTATTTTTGGATGATGTGGATTGGTCGCTTGTTTTCTCGGATGGCGGGTTGGGTGGTTCCAACAGGTGATTCGGATGGGAAGTGGGTGTTCTGGAGGCAGGGGGATTGCATTAGGTTTGGGATGTGGAGGGGATAGGGGAGTCAGGTTGGGATTAGGGTGGTAGTGAGTAGGTCGCCTCCTGTATGATTTGGTGCCATGAATTCATGTGTGGTGTTTAGCCAGCATTGGGATGGTTTTGGTGAAGTGTTTGGGTTCCATTGTCTGCCTAGTTCTTGTGGTCGGAGTTGTGGCGGTCATGGTGTTTGTGGCGGTCATGCTGGTCATGGTAGTTGTGGTGGTCATTTTCACCTGATTGTTGCCTGGATAGCGGTGGTGTCGTCAGGATTCGGGGGGTGTCTTGCAGTTTTGAGTCTTGGTTTTGAACCATGTCCATAGTTCGATTCATATTAACATGTTATCAAGATAGGTTCTCGTCTAAGAGAGAATCTACGCATGGTACCATTTGTCTAAGGGACAGTATGGAATTCTATGATGGTCAGGGTTCTTCCTGAGTGGGATTTTTCAGAGGGTCAGATTGAGCGCTGAGTGAAAACTGCTGGCTCCATGGTACCAAGAATCAGTTAGGATGAATATCTAAACAAGTAGTACTCAATGCCCTGTCGATTGACAGATCATAGTGGGTGAGCGTATGGTGTCCTTGCAACTAGAATTCTGACGGAGTTTGGAGGGTTGGAGTTTGGAGGGTCAGAGTTTGGAGGGTTGGAGTTGTTTCTGAAGAAACAGGTTGAAATCTTTTTGACGATTGGTCACAGGTGGTCATATTCCTGAAAAGGTTGGACATGTTGTTTGTTTTACTCCTTGGGCACAGTTGGTGTTCAATGCAAACAACTGGTGCTGGAGTTGGGGGCCTTACTTCTTATTCCTTGGTTTCTGAAGCATCTGAAGTCTCGGACTCTTCTTCAACTTCCTCTGTCACAGAGGCTGCGTGCCTTGTAGTGACTGTGGTGGCAGATCTTAGGCATTCCTTGGCTGAGTGGCCTGATCTGCCACAGAAGAGGCAGAGGTTTTGTTTGAAGCAGCGTTGCCATTCTTGTGGTGTAAGTTTTCCATCTTTTTCGATTTTGGATGAAAGATCCATGGTAGTCCTGCTGCCACTAGATGGGTTGCGGGTTGGCCTGAATTGGCCGTCTTATTGCCTGTATTAGGGGCCAAATATGTGGTCATAGGGGTCCTCCCTCTGTCATAGGGGTGGTCAAAGTTTTGGGTGGAGGGAGGCTCTCTGGCGATTTCCAATCGTCGCTCCCAGTAGCGGGTGTCAATAGATTGGGACAGGAGGCAGAGTTGGAGTAGGGAGTGGGGCTTTCCTACTCTGGAGATCTCATCCTTGATCCTACTGGGGAATCCGTTGTAGAACTGGTGACAAAGTATGGCATCACCCCAGTGGACGTGGGTGGCTAGTTAATCGAATTCGACTATATATTTCGTGATGTGCTGATTATCATGCATGCAGAGGTTCTCGAGGTCTGCTTCAGCCTCTCCTTCCAGGTCATGAGGGCCAAAGTTGGTTTTGAGTTCATTCACGAACTCTTTATAGTCATGGAGCCAGTCTGGCTTGTTGGAGGCAGAAAGGGCTGGTTTGAACCAGTCTAGGACAGTACCAGTCAGGTACGACAGTACATAGGTTACCTTGGTGCTGTCGGTGTCAAAAGTGTCAGGGCAGTCATGGAAATTCAGACTACACTGCACTAGGAAGGCTTGTAGTTTCCTCGAATTGGATCTGTCAAAGGTATCTGAATCCCAGACCTTGGTGGTGTGGGGGGCTAATCTTCTGGAGCTGGCTAAGTTGCTTACCAGCATAACAAGGGCCTGAGTGAGATCAGGCACAACGTTGGGTCCTAAGGTGGGGGCCCCTCCTGGGTGTGCAGGAGGTGGTGGTGCTGTGGCGGGTGGTGCAACATGGGGCTGGATGATGGGGTGTGGTGCAGCGAGTGGAGGTACGACAGGTGGTGGTGCAACAAGTGGTGGTGCGATGGGTGGTGGTGCAATGGGCAGAGGTGTGAAGGGTGATGGTATGTAGGGGGGAGATGCGAAAGGGGGTGGTGTTGATGAGGTTGATGGCACTGCTGAGGATGGTCCTGAACTGGTTGATACAGCAGTTATTTAGGCTTTGAGTGGTCAGAATGGTCCCAGAAATGGTGTGGGTGGTTGTGGGGATTAATGTGGGTTTATTGGTGGCATGGGCTATAACATGTACTTAACAATCAGCAGCTACAATGCTTCTGTAAGCAACCGGTTAGTAGGATAGGAATTTTGACCAGTCTGGGCAGTAATGGCTGCTTGCACTGCTGTCAATGCATGAACCCAAATGTGTGCATGGGAGGTGTGATACATCTGCTACTGCTGACAGATCAGATGTGCAGGTAACTGCAAATAGATTGTCATCATTTGAGTTTGCAGCAGTGACAACAGCAGTCTCAGTTGTTTTGTTTGCTTTCTTTGTTTCTTTTGCCTCAGGCCTTGGCCTTCTTTACCTCCTCCTTTGGACCAACAGTTGGCCTTGAGATGGCCTGGGTGATTGTAGTTATTGCAGTAATGGTCAGGATTTGACTTAGGTGTCAACTTTGCCTTAACCAATGATTTATTTTGTTGTTTACCAAGAGCAAGGAGTGCTGATTCAGCAGCTTTTCAAGCAATTGATGCCAATGACATGATGTTGAGCTTCTTTGATAAAAAAAAGCAATAAGCTCCTCTGAAGATATTATATGAGAGATAGTAGAGGCTTGAGTGCTGCCTAGTCATTCAGCTATGGTGATTGTTTGAATAGCAGGGCAGTAGGAGGGTGGTAAAGAGGACATGATAATCCTAGAGAATTGAGTAGCAGAAATAGCAGATCCCATTATAACAATGTTCTCATGGCATTTCATCATGAGTTCAAAGTGAAGCTTGGGATTGTTAAGGTGGGTTTTTGGATCATTTGAGTCAGCGAGATGCATATTGTTAAGCTAGTCTTCAGCATCAATCAGGTATAGTGTGCTCTTGGTAGTAGCATCACTTTTGACCTTATCCCACATTTCTTTCACTGTCTTGAAGTTTTTGATCATAGAGCCTAGGCATAGAGAAGTTGTAGAGAGCAAGACATGCTGAGCAAGGCTCTCTCGTTTATCATATTCGATGATGACAAATAGGTCAAATTGTCTGAAATGAGATGAGATCTCAGCAGATTTTCAGTGATCCCACAAAATCACCTAATAACCTTACGGATTGTCTGCTCTGGTCATGCGATGTCATCTCGGCTAGTTCATTTCATTTTTCTTTTGTCCAGTCAAGTCACTCAAATCCGCCAAGCAATGACCATAAGCTTGTCAATGTTGTCCCTTGAACCAATTCAAAGATTGATCTTCGGCCGTCTTTCAGAGAACGATTTCATGTTAGACTCTCGAAGGCTCTGTAATATCCACTGGCAGCTGTAGAATACTACACTTACAGGTATGTCTTGACACTAACCATAAGGTTGCTCGCATTAAACTGATGACCCTTAAGGCTTCAGCGTACAGACCATTGCGACGCGATCACTGTGGCGCTACACAAGTCCAATTTATGGGCTGACAAGTTGTATATCCAGAAAGTCCGTGAAAGAGAGACTCTTAGAGGAGGTTGGCAAAGTGGGTAATGCACTTTGCTGTCTCTATCTAGCGAGTCTTTGCTCGGTGGTCAAAAAGGAAGCTGAGCTAGAAACCCGGCTGATGATGCAAATGCTGTAGCCTAGTCCGGATCCATACTACCAGGCTTAGAACTTCTATCTGCTTGTATACTTTAGTGGTATGCTCATGAGTCTCTCCCCAAGAAGTCGATGTTTGCATGAGAGTTAGGAAATATCGGAATAACATTACGACATTACCATGAGGTTATGAACGATATCGTAAACTTTAGTCCACATGCATCCAATGGCCTTTGACACCCATCCTGCACTTTTCACAGTCGGGGCGTGGTCCCATGGTTATTCGGGGTTTTCTTGCCGGGGTGTGAGGGGTAGCTGTAGATATTGGTAAAGGGCTTGATGAGGTGATGGCAGATTGTGCAATAATACGAATTGATGGTGTGGCGGGTTGTATATATACATGGATCTCTCTAGGTTGATTTGCAAGGGTCATTTGAGATGTAGCGAGAGGTAGAGGCGAAGGAAATGGAGCGTGCGTCGTGCAGGAAACATTGAAAGGCGATGATACATTGCTACCTGCTGATAGGAATGGCCGCGTCTCCATGGCCGCATTATTTGCATCATGGTCGGCCATCTGAATAATCACGACGCTGGGTTCTGACAAGTAACGAAAGGATGTATGGTTACCCACCACAATCTCATGTGCACCATCTATGGTATTCTCAGCTGTTGAATCCACATTCCACCGTTCTGAGTCTGGCAACGGCACATGGCCAAGGCTAAACGGTGGGCTATTTAGCTTCAATCCTCCGGTCTTAACTACCCAGTCATCAGGCGGTCTGGATTCGAGGAACCTAGATGGTAAGCTGTGCGATTCTGCCTTCGTTTGGGGGATTTGTTGCTGGCAATTGAGCGCGGAGGGTGTCATTCCATTAAAACCCGAAGCGCGTTTCTGCAGTATAATCAACGATGAGCTTAAGCTTGACTCAGTGACAGGCTTACTGTAGGTCTGTCCAATGGAGACTGTGATGTCGGTGAGCGGGCACGCTTTCGATCAATAGAGCGCCAGGTGGATGTTGGAGGAATGTCAATCTCCATCTGAATTGAAACTATCGATATTTGACCCCACGACTAAATCGACTCTTTTGTGTCCACAATCCAATTATTTCTGAATTATCTTCAGAGGCACTCAAAATAGGTCTGACAGTAACCTGAGCTAGGAATGTGACAGTAATGGGAGGAGCTTAGCTAATAATCATGCATCACGTGATTAATTACCTTTTGATTATATTACTGGCGGTCCTGCGGTCGCCTTTGCAAGGGGGGTGGCATAGCGGCCACCTTTGCAAGGTAGAGGTAGTCTTTGTTGGAATTGTGCAACCATGACGCTTCATTACATTAGTCATCAGGATTATTAATCATCTAGCTAGTTATTTTCATTTCTAGCACTGAGAACTGGCTCATCTTCTACAAGAAATGAGAAGCTGAGCCATGAGTATGATCCTTCGTAGCATAGACTACCAGGAATAATATTGTTCTTTAATCCCTGTTTAGGTACTTAGACTATAATACATCATCTTCTATCAGAAGCTAAGCCTCCCTGTTTAGTTGCAACTCATTTCATTAATCTTGCAGGTGTTTTGCAACTTAGTATCCTTGTATTCATTACTATATATAATATCAAAAATTGAAATGTGTAATACAATTTTCCAATCCTATGTTCAACATGCCTCTATCTATTACTATCCCTTTGGGCAGAAGGCACAGCAAGGTGGCTAGTGATTGACACAGGTAACCCCTGGGTATATTATGTCTACCCATACCGGTACCCAAGAATACCCTTACCCTTAACAATGGGTAATGGGTTTTCATAGGTATGG
>QLPG01032993.1:0-10240 GCA_003314385.1 Gomphus sp. MG54 | reverse complement strand
AGTACATCATGTCTGTTAGGGCTTCCGCTGCCGACTGGCTGGGGAAAGGCCAGGTCTACAATGTGCTGGTAGAGTGTGTCAATTGGCACAGTATGGGGCGACGGCATGAGAGTAGTAGAACCAAGTCGGGTGAACTCTGTCAACCGAGTCCGATTATCTTCATTTATTGCACCGATATAGCGAACGGCCGTTGCAGCATAAATGAACAGATCTGCGGCTAGATCGAGAAGAATCATAAACTCATGCGTGGGTGGCCACTCAGGCGAGTCCATTGAGTAAAGATCCCTTGCAGCAATCTCAGTCAGCGAATTTTGGAGATATGTGTGAATATCATTTCGTGTGACATCCTGTGTGGCTTCCTGCAAAGATGTTTCAACGAAGAATGCCATATTCAATGGATGAACAGGATGGAGGAGAAAAGCCATTTTAATCCAGCCCTCAGGTCGACTTGTAATGAACACTTTGAGGGGTGTATTAGTTACCCCATCAAGGATAGCCCTGATGAGCATCTCCACTATCCTTGGTGCTGAGCATTCATCCAAGGCATCTATAATGACAATATAATAAACCCCTTGTTCGAGTTCACTAGCGATCTTGACAGGATTGGCGACCAGGGAGCGGAATTGTTCAAATAGATCATTGAGATCGCCGATATCAGGTTTGTTTATGAGAACGTCATGGATGCATGATCGGATACTTGAGTTTGATCGTGCGAGCCTGCTGGCGATGGTAGGTATGATGCGACGTGCATCCGTCAATCCTGAGCGAGAGCAGAAGAAGCTGCCCCCAAGCTTGTTTTGCGCATCTAGACGTTTGCAGAGGGTATGAGCGATCGTTGTTTTCCCTGTACCGAGCTGGCCGTAGAGCCAATGGACGTTTGGAGTTGAAGGATCATGCGCCCAGGCTTCTAGATCGGCTAATATCTGCACACGGGTGTTTTCCATGCATCCGTGAGGTTGGTCATCTTCGGCGCCGTACCGTGTGTCATAGGATGCGCGCTCCACTGGTTTGAGTAACGTCGCTAAAGGATCCGGCAAGATATCTACACTGTTTTGAGTATGGAAGCGATGCCATTAAGAGGCGCCGCACTTACTGAAGGTATTCTGGGTGACGGTGTTCTGGATGACGGGATTCTGGAACACGGTATTCTGGATAAACGCATCACCTTGCGTATCTACAACATAAATATGATCAGTGCTTGGCTCTCAGATATATTGTATTCGTTGTGATCAAACTAACTGAAGGTGTTCCCAGCAACGGTAGATACGATTCCTGGCGACGACATGGAATGTGGGTTCGGATTCGGGGTTTTCTGCTTGGGACTGACGTCGACTACGTGAGGTGTCGAAAGACAAGGGAGTGTGACGTGGCAAGTGCAGCGTGTGAGGGCGATGCCAGCGCCCAGCGCCAGAACCCATATTGTTTAGCACTAATACTCCTTTTGCTTTTGCCGAAGCCCACAGGTGATTATTATTCTAGGAATTTAAAAAGCTATTTCAATGTGTCTGTAATGCATATATACCTTCCCGAATATTTGCGCCGGATCGCCGTCACAACCGGAGGACGGAGCCGTCATAAGGGCATGATTATACTCATCCCTAGAAACCACATAAATATTCATAATATACAAGCCATACATGGAGAAAGACCAGGGTAGAGAATCACTCATTCAACGGTGAGAAACGGCAGGATACTCAACGTTGATTTGGAGTGGGCCTAGGAACTATGACTAGAGGCTGAATTGGGTATGGTAGTTAAGGCCACACTGTCTATTCCCATCCGAGTGCATAGAGAATTGTTTTTCAGCGGTAGGCCATTTGGTGCTTACAGCGGACACAGCGCAATAGTCCTGAGCGATTTGAGTAGCCCACTTTCTTATCCGCATGCTCCCATACTCTGACCAGACTTAACCCCAATTAGAATAAGAGACATCGGAGTCGCTGATGCTCATCAAAAACATTGGAGAGCAGAGTGGTAGACAACTGCAAATATTAACTGTTGGAATAGTCTTACATAGGACATTACCCCACAAGACAATAAATTTGGATTTTCAAAGATCAAACATTACAAAAGTACACGGGAGGCATCAGAATGCATCTTGCACTTCGAATAGGTTGGAATGATGCTGGAACACATGTCCGACAGCAATGATGAGAAGTCGAAGTTCAACTAGATATGGGGTGTGGCTGTCGCGGACTCTTGTGCTTGTGTTCATGGGGTATGGTGCATCAAGGTGCCAATGTTGTGGTTTAGCATTATAAATGATACAATTGAAGGTTCATGTTACTTTGTCTTGGCTTATTGGAACAACTCCGACCCACTCCACGCTTGTCAGATCGACTCTTGATTCTGATACAAGATCGTTGGCACAATCTGATCAGCGTGATAAATGCTTATCATTGTGGAATCCATTCGAGGTTCCGGATCAATCCATGCCCGCTGAGATAGAGCAGGACTGTTTTCGGTGATCCCATTGTGGCGCAACCCTGATCAGCATGGTGTCATAGGATGTGGATAGTGTGCGGCGTTTAGGTGGAATCCCCGGAAACCTAATATCATTCCACTCCTCAGAAGTAGGACGGAGTTGATCCAGTCCATCCTAGAACGCTCGTTTATCTTAGTCTCATTTACATCGATCAAGGTTGGTACCGATAGAGCGGGATCACAGAAAAGAGGTTAGATTAGATTACAGTACAGGACAGACAAACTCAACCAATTTGGTTTTGAGTGATTGCAAATTTTTGGTGACAAACTGATGTTAGATTCAGATTCAGGATGTCAAAATATATCAAAAAAACATATTCTGAAGTTTTTCCAATGGGTTTTAAGGGTAGCCAAATTTTTGGGCCTTTCAGTGCAACTTTTCATTTGAACCAATGGAATATTTGGCTGCTGATGTAATGGAAGTTTAGTGCTAACCTGGCTTATATCAGCTTATCAACCCCATCTCCACCAGCACAGTATGCATCATATTCATGTCACATGTGCATTGTTGCTGTGTCACATTCAGGTCACATGCAACAGACATATCAATAGGGAATGGCATGGGTTAGGCCAACCTGCATGGGTCACCAGGTCAGGTGTCCTTGGGTGCAGGTGCAGGTCAAGCTGAGAGCACCTGCAACCTGGCCCAACCCACAGTGTCACATGTGTGCATATGACACACATGTGCCACACATGCTATACATGCATGTGCCACACATGTTGTACATGCACCACATGTGTGCAGGTGTGGCATGTACCCAACACCTGTCCACCCATGGAAAAAAACCCATGGATTGATAGGTTTGGGTTTCCCATGGGTTGGGTGTGGGTCACCTACCTTTAACCCATGGGTGACACTATCCTGATGCCAGAACACACCTGGTTACCAAGTCCACATCATGTTGATAAAGGTTGCATTACCAATCATGATCAGTTACTAAGACCAAACCAACTCAGAGTGAGTTGGAGTTGTCCCTTTAACCAACCACATCTATGCTAAAGGCAGAAATTCATAGAGATCAGGGTAACACAACAGCTTGGTCAGGCTTGGAGTGGGGAGGAGTTGACTGGATAAGGCCCTGATGTGTGATAAGGACGTCAACTTGTTTATACTTTATCATTGATTATTGTTTACCTCAGTCAGAGAACAGTGAAATTGGGTAATGATCAGGGAGATCAGATTAAGTTAGGCCTAATTAGCCTTGACATGTGTTGGCTTACACCACAGTTCAAGATTATTGATCGTTGATCTCATGGGACCTATTTGAGAATTGTTTTATGTGCCATGATACCCTATGCAGACTATATGGTTTAACATTTATGACTGTACTATTCAAACTTGACCAATGGGGCAAAGGCAAATTAGATCCAATTGGTAGAAATGTGGGTTTTGGTTAATCTGGGTATGCCACATAGACTCTGTATTATGTCATTTAGTGTTTATGTTTGATAGGGTTATGGGGTAAGTATACAGATATTGGATTAGACCTGGTCTAATGTGGGACATAATTTCTCTAATGCTTGTGGGTGCACCCTATGTATATAAAACTATTTCATTGCATTGTGCCATGTACACTCATATTGGGGAGCCATTGGTTTCAGTAATTGTTAAAAGTATAACAGCTGTATTATCTACCTGAAAACAGTAGAGCAGTTAACTAAATAGATAATCAGTAACTAATAGTCTGTAGTAAATGAGTATACATACCTCAGATGAATACGAAAGTGTAACAGCTGAGGTTTGAAGAGAGTCTGTGAGGGTCTATATACATATTGGCCATTGAGGCTGTGCATGAAGATTAAAAGGAAAAGATGGACCTGACTCTGCTAGCACCTATACCCATACTAGGCCAGTCCTGACTCCCCTACCTCCTGTGTTAATATTGGGCCTTATGCCTGTTTCTATTAACACTCCCCTAAATGGTTTCAGGTCCAAGTACTCCTAGTGCCTTGATATTATGCTCATATAGGATTTGTAGTAGGCACTTTGTGAATATGTCAGCTTTGTTATCTTCTAAGAGGACATGTATGACTTTGACATCTCATCTACCCTCTCTCAGATATAGTGGTGGTGTATGTGGATATGTTTGTGCTTCACATGGCCTTTCACATTCTCAGTAAATACAACTTTACTAATGTTGTCATTGTAAAGGATCCTAGGTCATTCCTGCTCCAGGCCTGCTTCACTCATACAGAGTACATCCACATGTACTATGGGCATGCTCTGCTCAGTGCTATATACTCTGCCTCCAATGTTAAGAGCACAATAGTGGCTTGGCATTTTAAACTCTATGAGACTAGTCCACCTGCCATACTAAAGACATATCCTGAGGTTGATTTGTAAGTCATCTTATCTCCTGTGTAGTCTGAGTCTGTGAATCCAATTGGCTTAATCTCTTTGTTTGAGTTCTGGTAGTAGGAGAGCTTGTAGCCCATAGTTCCTTTAATGTATGCTAGGACATGTTGTAAGCTTTTCAGTGTTATAGTCCTGGGATTGATTGGTACCGTGCAAGTACATTGTCCACAAATGAGAGATCAGGGTGAGTAGCCACCTGTAACTACATGATAGACCCAAGTGCCTCCCGATATGGCTTGTCTATGAAGTGTGCATCTTCATTGGTAAGTAGGATATCAAGGTCTATCTGTATAATACCAGCAGGGAGTGGGGTAGGGTAGCTTTAGGATTGCACTGTAAGGGCAACCTACTCAGGTACTGATTGCAGCATCTGCTGGAAGGTCAACCGTAGGAAACACCCAGCCCTACAACCTACCCAGGGTCCATCCTAGGGACTTAAACCTAGAGTTTATCCACAAACACTATCAGACAACTGGTAGGGAGGTCTAGAAGCAAATATATAATTGTCAAGGTAGCTAGATACATACAAGCTGCTTACCTGGTAGAGAGGTCCAGAAGAGAAAGAACTAAGGACCCTCCTTTAAGGGCAACCTACTTGGGACTGATTCCAGCATCTGCTGGGAGGCCAACAGCAGGAAACATCACGGCCCTGTGACCTATCTAGGGCCTAACCCAGGGACTCAAACCCTAAGTTTACCCACAGATACTATCAGACACTATGTTATGGCCCATGCCCCCAATAAACCCATACTAGTCCCCATAACCACCCGCACCTTTTCTGGGACTTTCCAACCATTAAAAGTCTAGAATAATCATTTTCTGTAAATCTGTTGTACCAATCTGAAGTTCCACAATTCCGAACCCCTGCAATTCCATGACCTAGGTTCTGCTCTTTGATAAATGATGTGCAGGATCATCATGTACCTCACTCCCTTGTACTCCTTTCTTCCCCTTGTCTTTACTTGGCAATAGATAGTACAAGGACTAACTATATGTATATAAACCCCCAGTCGACTAAACTATTTTCCAATATGAATATCAACTTAATCTGCATCATAGTTTCCAATTCAGTTCCAGTAAACTTTCTGACTTTCTAAAATTAGAGACAGATGATCAAGGAGGGCACAACACATAAGTTGAAGCCAAGTCCCTTTGACCTCGAACACTTGAATGACTAGTTATAACAACCTAATACCATGACCAACCCTAAGTCTCTGGTGCTTCCCATCTTTGCGTCTTTCTGCCTCTGTTTGTGAATCCGATCCCTGGCCTCTTCCACCACTGGAATCTTGACCCTCTCCCAGAAACCCCTTCGAAGCCTCCAGAAACCCCTCCAGAAGTATCTAGCTAAGTGCCTGACATGTAGACTTAATATACTGGTAGGGAGGTCTAGAAGTAAATATATAAGGGTTAATGTAACTAATTACATGTGAGCTGCTTACCTGGTAGGGAGGTCTAGAAGAGAGAGAACTTAGGACCCCCTTACCTAAGCAGTGACTGTATAGCTACTGTGACTTTGACATAACAACCATGCCACAGCTAGCAAAGAAGACAAAAGATAATAAAGGGAAAGGGATTACAATATCAAGATGAAGAAGGGGAATAAAGAAATGACTAAGGAAGTAACAGAAGCAAGGGGAATAAGGAAAAGAAAGCAAATAAGGGGAAGAAAAGGAAAGAAAAGGGAATAAACTGGTAGTCCCTTGACATTACCCCCTCTCTAGAATGTGGCAACCCAACAC
Source organism: Gomphus sp. MG54 (assembly GCA_003314385.1). NCBI lineage: Eukaryota > Fungi > Basidiomycota > Agaricomycetes > Gomphales > Gomphaceae > Gomphus > Gomphus sp. MG54. Next base: position 3,658 of record QLPG01032993.1, on the reverse strand, counting down.
ATAGACATAGACATACCTGGTCCACTGAATACATGCAAGGGATACCAAACCAAATATGAAATGGACCATTGAAACAAACATGAGGCTGCCAAAATGAATGCAAGGGGGTTGGCAAACCTATACATAGAGACTACCAAAGGACACCTGAAAGGGCTACCAAGCCAGGCCCATTCATACTGAGGTCAGCTGCACCTCATTCATGACAAGCAGGTTATGGTATCCAATCCACTTCTATAGTACCATGTTCAAGAACATAGATGATGTTGAGTTACAGCAATTCTTACATTCACCACTGTGATGTGATGGCACATGTGACAGAGAGAGAAGGGGCACATTGAAAAAATCTTGGTGGTTGTATAGCAGGAGCCATGCAATGCAATACAATACATGTTGAATGCAGACCAATGTCACTTCAGTGCAGGGCCCCTCACATTGGACAGTGGCATGGGAGCAGGTGGCATTACTAACACATATTGGCTTAGTTCAAGGAACATAAACAGGGCAGGGGAGCAGCATTATATGTCTGCAAGTGTAGACAGAGCTACATGATAAGCACAGCTTCTGTGATTTCTTAGGGCATTTTCAGAGTCAATGGCAGCACAACTGTGTGTGGGATCAGGCTGCAGGTAGGTGTACATATAATGCATCGCAGGGGCATTGGCATCATAGTGCTGTGTCCATAGCCAAGTGACCCTGCAAGTCCTCAGCTACCTGGCCATACAGATGTGCGCAGGTGATATTGCTCGGCAAATGTGGCAGTTTGGAATCAACTGCTGGATTGCTAGAGCTAGGTGGTTAGGGCAGAGTTTTATCATGGTCCCTGGGTCACCTCACAAATGGTTCCAAAACAGTAGCAGTGAGGCTATTAAAATATCAAGGAACTCTGCTTCTGAGATTTTAGCCCCCATGTTATTGAGTCTAGCATAAAGATCTTGTGCCTTGTCTAGGTGTTCCCTGAGATCATCATCCTCCAGGCACTTCATGTTCTAGAGCTGTCTCTGGATACTGATGGCAATCATCTTGGATATTTTTATCATTTCTGCTACTAGTATATCTCAGATCCCTGTGGCATTCTTCTTCTTCTCTAGTATCAAGGCTAGTGACTCTAACACTGAGACTGGTATTTGAGTCTTGACAAGCCCTTCTCTGGTCAAAAATGATGTTCAAGTCTCTCCTCAGCCTTCTCCAGCTTGGCCTCCTCATCATCTGTGAGAACATGTGCCTTGGGAAAAGTAGGAGGATCAGGTGGCCTATCTGCTTTTCCTTTTATATGTTTAAGAAAGTTTTTAGACTCAAAATAACTAAGGAGAGTGGCTTACCACAAGGCCTAATTAGATCTATCAGTAGCTAGTTTCCCCATAATAAGAGGTAGTTTCTCTGGTTGCTCTCCGGGGCCCATAACCATGTAAGAAATGAGCAACTTTGGCAGTGGTTATCAGAGAATTTATTTGACAATCCAAGTTATTTCACTTCTCAGTGACTATCAACCACTGTAATATTTATTTGAATATACCTAAGTTATTTCATTACAAAGAAAATAAAAGAAAATGAACTGTAAAACTATACTAAATATTACATTAGGCTTACCTCCTCAGTGACTGTCAACCACTGAGGAGGAGTGCATATGCAAGTGAGGTTTCACCCACATATAGGCTTGAGCTCGCCCTTAGATACTGGCTTGGTGAGGGGCCAAGTTGATGTTCCCTTCCTAGGGAGCTGGCCATGTGCATCATGTCAAGCAGAAGCAAATTAAGGCTCCCACATGACTAGTATACAGAGAAAAATGAAAATAACTCGTGAACCTATAGAGATAAAAATACAATAAAATCAGAACAAAATTAGAAATCAATTCTGCACAGGTTGACATTGAAATTGGAAAAAAAAAAACAAGAATATATTGTTTGACACTCTCAGGGGTAGAGTGCATATACTGTATTCAGTCCACACTAAGAGGATGTAACATATAAGTTGAAGCCAAGTCCCTATGGCCCTAAGCCCCTCAGACATTGACTACTGCATAGGCAACAGATTGTGAGTCAACAATCCATCAGTCCCAACCACCCATCAAGATATTCTGGTACATACCCCACCAACAAATCCAAGGCAAATATAAAATAATAATAAATAAATAAATACTGATTTTCTCCAATCTCTTGATCAAAGAGTTTAGGAGACATCAAGTATTTTCTTCTTATTTATCCTTATTTATCCTTTGCTTTTATCTCTTATTCTTTGTAATTTTAATGATGTGAATATCATATTTTGATTCCATTTGGAAGTTGCTGGCATGCTCTATTGCTCAATTTCTTTTCACTCCCAGTCAAGTATGATATCACTGGAAGTATAGTATATCCAAACTCTCACTGTGCATTGCTATTTCTCTTCTCCTCAGTGTTTGACCACACTGAGGAGTTTATTTTATTTAGTCTAAATTTCCCTTGTGTGCCTACTGAAGTTGCACTAGAAAATTTGAGCTCATTTCCCTACAGTGAAGTAGAAAGGGGATGTGATAAACTGAACATACCAAGCTGAGACCAAAGATACATAGGTGACTTGTATGTAAATATTTCACTTGTTCATTGTATATGGAATTATAATAAGGACCTTTAGCTGGTATTACCGAGTTGTTAAGTCTAGGATTCAGGTGCTTAGTTAATACCTTTCTGTGGGTTTCCACAGGGAGACTAGCCTATCTGTGGCTGGCAAGGGGTCAGAGGTCAGATGGTTGGATTGCCATAGGGAAAAGGTGGAGGATGGAAGGTGGATGGATGGATGGATGATAAAATGCCAGTGCTTAAGGGCAGGTGGTTGACTCATGACAAAGACTATGAGATAGTTGATACTAGACATTCACAGTTGTAGAGACTTGGCTTTAACTTATGTGTTGTGCCTTCCTCGATAATCTGTCCCTTATTTTTGGATTTGTGAAGAACATGAGTATTTTGGGAAGACTAAGTTAATATTCAAACTAGTGAGCAGTCCAGTCAACTGGAGGTTTATATGCATATAGAATCCCCCTGTAATTCTAATGTTCAGACAAAGAACAAGGACAGGGAATACAAGGAGACCAAAATACAAGAGTAAAAAAGAACAAAGGGATGAACTGCCAGGAACCTCAGGAATACCAGATGTGGATCACAGGATTTCAAAGATGTGGGATTGGGAAGATAGAAAGTATCTTGACCTTCAGCAGTGCTAATTGAGCATGGTGGGCCATGGTTGCATGGGATGCATGGCCATTTGTTAGATCAATCTGAGGCATGCACTATAACATGAGTGAACCAAAGCTCAGTAATCATACTTGAATACCAGGGCAGGAATATTAGGGAATAACACCTAGGTCCCCTTTTCTTTTCTTTTAAGGTAACAGACAAACAGTTTCCACTAAGGTCAAATGACTCAAGTGTCAATCCACCATTTTGCACAAGAATCTGGCAACATTGACAAAAAAATTATTCTGAGACCACAGATCAATGGCATAGAACTATATGTACATAGTCTTGATTTTACTTTTAAAAATCACTATTGCAAATGTAGTATATCCAAACTTTCAAACATCTTCCTAAAATTCTAATCACATTTTTAAGCAGTCTGACACTGTGTTATAGCCCATACCTTCAAACAAAACCCACACTATCCCCCACAACCACCCGCTCCC
>QLPG01032880.1:0-10588 GCA_003314385.1 Gomphus sp. MG54 | reverse complement strand
GGTTGTTCGGTCGGTACTACCGAGTGAACCAGAGCTTGGTATCCGGGGCTTGACACCAAGAACAAAAGAGTGAGTGAAAATAGAACAATGGAAGTGGCCAAACATAAACAATAGGTCCACTGCCGAGTGACAACAAAGAGTGAATGTCCCAAGGGTAAACAGGCAAGGGAAAGGATAGGGAATAATGAAGAATAGAAGGGTGGAATAGGGATAATGAACCAAATAATAAACTGAATGTACCGAGCTGAGGCCACACACTGGTGAGGGATGACATGGATAAGGGTTAGTTGGTCAGTACTGCCGAGTAAATCAGAGCATGGTATCATAGACTTGACAGATTGAGAGAGAGGTACTGTAAGGGCAACCTAAGCAGGTGTTCTACCCTAAGGCGGCGCACTAGCGAAGGGGAATCCAAAGTTTTAGTATGGTACCTAATACATGGGGGCTAGCCTACCTGGCAAAGGGGGATCCAAAGAGAAAACTCTAGGGAACCCTTCGCCCACTGACTACTGTATATAAGCACCATTGCTATAGCGCTCTGTGCTCTACCAGGCATCACCCTCTGTACCAACCAGAAAGTTCTGCCAGGGCCTCGACCCTGAGAACGGATGATGAAAGGAAAGCCAAGGGTTACAGTTGACCCTTCTGAAGGGTACTCGCCAACAGGGATGATGGTTTGGTGCATGGTATGCTCAGTACTACCGTGAGTGGGTCGGATGGGCTTTGGTCAGCGGGTGTGGAGTACGAGCAGGTCAGCGCAGGTCAGGGTTCATGATCGGGGGTTCCCCTGACATTACCCCCCCTCTAGAATGTGGTGTCCCCGACGCATTGATCCCCACGGGCAGGACTGGGGTGTGGGATCTAAAGGCAGACACGTCCAAGGCGTGGATTTGGCGTGGGGCACCCGGGTGTAGACGGTAGAAGTCGGCGATAAGATTGGGGGCCCAGACGTTGCTTTCGTTCTCCCATGAGTTCTCCTCGTAGCTATAACCCTTCCATTTGATAAGGAATTGTAGTCAATTTGCTCTCATCCGGCTGTTGAGCACTTGTTCGACTTCGAAGTGTTCCTCTTCGTCGATGAGAATTGGCTGCGGTGGAAGGGGCTGTCGCCTACCTGGGATGGGGTCTGCTGGGGCCGGGGTGAGTTTAATTACGGGGAAGACCGGGTGAAGACGGCTCAAGGTCTTCGGGAGGTGAAGTCAGTATGCATGAGACCCTACTCGTTCCTCCACAAGATAGGGGCTGAGTTGCCTATGCGCTAATTTCTTGGACAGTTGATTGGTGCGAATGTCGCTAGCGTCCAGGTACACCTTGTCACCCAGGATGAATGTCGGTGTCGGCTGGCGCCTATGGTTGTAATAAGTCGCCATATCATCCTTTACCTTTACTAGGGCCACCTTCGCTTCTGAAAGTGCCCCCTCCATCCGCTCCTTGAACTCATTTACAGACTTGAGGCGCAATGGGGGTTGGTATGGTTCAAATCCCATCCGTGGGTGTCTACCCATGTCCAGCAAAAAGGGGGACTCACGGGTCGAGGTATGAATGTGGTTATTGTACTGGAATTCGGCTAGGGGTAGGAGGTCATCCCAGTTGTCTTGCCTCTCGTTAACGAAGAGGTGCAAGTACTGTTCCAGTTCTTGGTTCACTCGTTCTGTCTGACCATCCGTCTGCAGGTGGTAGGCCGTAGAGGCCACCAAGCGAATGCCTAGTAAGCGATAGAGCTCCCACATGAACTTGCGGACGAACTGCACTCCTCAGTCGGACACCACCACCCTCAGCAGGCCGTGCAGCTTCCAAACATGGTGTAGGAAGAGTCGTGCTGCTCTGGCCGCCGTTACCGTCGTGTGGGTCGGTATGAAGTATGCCTGTTTCGATACCAAGTCTACCACATTCATCACGGCATCATACCCGTGCGTGTCGGGGAGCTCCACTACAAAGTCTATGCTTATGGTATCCCACCGTGTCTCGGGGACTGGGAGCGGGTGGAGTTCCCTGACCGGTCACTGCCTCTGGACCTTCATGTGTAGGCACAGGTCGCATGTCTTGGTGTACTCGCTGATGTATCGAGACATGTGAGGCCACCAGTAGTTTCGGGAGACAAGTTCGAGGGTCTTCCAGTGACCGGGATGCCCGGCAACCCTTGAGTCGTGGTGATGGGCTAGTATCCATCGCCGGAGGCCTCCCACGTCTGGAACGTACGCCTTCCCTCAGAAGGTCAACAGCCCATCGGCCTCCGCCCATTTGGCCGAAACCAACGACCTCCCTCCTGCTTCCCACAGCTTCCTCACCGCCTCCATTACTTCATCCTCTAGTATCCCTCCAGTCAGCGCCCTCTTCAGTTCCCAGGCAACTCCTCGCTCTTCCCCCTCCAGTGCCACTCCTTCTAGGGCCCGTATCGTGAACAGTTCCGGTTGGAGCAAGACTAGGTCTCTATTGTCGCCCACACCCGATCCATGGTCTGACCAGCGTGAAAGCGCATCGGACTTCCCCATCGCCACTCCCAGTCTGTGCCGCAGGTCAAAGTTGAAACATGAGAGGTAGAGGGACCAGTGGGCTTGTTGCTGGTTCAACTTCTTGAGGATCGGAAGTATTCTAGGTTCTTGTGGTCAGTCCAGATCTCAATGCGGTGTTCGGCACCCTCCAGGAAGTGTCTCCACTCCTCCAATGCCCGGATGATAGCAAGCATCTCCTTATCGTGGATCTCGTAGTTCCTCTCCACTGGGGAGAGGCTTTTCAAGTAAAAAGTGATCGGGTGCCACTTGCCATCCTTGCACGACTGCTGCGAAAGGACCGCCCCCATGGCTACATCAGAGCTGTCCACTTCTACTCGGTAAGGGCGAGTATCGTCGGCAAACCCGAGGATAGGTGCCGTCGTGAACTTCGTCTTGAGCCCTTCAAAGGCCACCTGTTCCTCGTCTCCCCACTTCCACTTGGTGTCCTTCTTCACAAGTTCGAACAACGGCCTGGCATGGTGCGAGAATTTCTCGATGAACCTCTGATAGAAATTGGCGAAGCCCAGGAAGGCCTGTACCTCCTTCCGGTTCGAAGGAGTTGGCCAACCCGTGACTCCTTCCACCTTGACGGGGTCCATCTCCACCTTGCCATAAGATATAATGAGGCCCAAGTACTCGATCCTGGTTCGTTCAAACTCACACTTCTCCGGCCGAAGGTAGAGTTTGTAGGCCCTTAGTCGTTCAAGAACCTCTTGAACGACTCGTCAATGCTCCTCGAGAGTCTCGGTGAAGATGAGGATGTCATCCAGGTACACACACACATGTCCCTCCATTACGAGGTCCTGGAAGATGTCGTTCATCATGGTCTGGAACATCGTGGGGCTATTGGTGAGGCTGAAGAACATGACAAGGGGCTCGAATAGTCCCCGGTTCGTGCGGAATGCCGCCTTCCACTCGTCTCCCTCCTTAATCTGTACGTTATTAAACCCCCATTGCACATCCAACTTGGTAAAGTACTTGGCTCCTCGAAGTTGCGCAATGAGCTCCGAGATGATGGGAAGGGGGTACCGGTTCTTCACCGTCATCGCATTGAGTACCCGATAATCCTGGACCAGTTGGAGGGAGCCATCTTTTTTCTTGATAAAGAACATGGGGCTTCCCATGGGGGATTTTGAGGGGCAGATGCGTCCCGTGCGCAGGTTCTCCCATAAGAACTTGTCCAGTTCTCGCTGTTTGCTCAGAGAGAGAGGGTATACCTTACAGGCCGAGAGTTTTGCTCCGGGCTCTAATTCGATCGCGTGGTCCCACGTCCTCTGCTTAGAGAGAGAATCAAAGGACTCCCCCTCGAAGAGGTCATTAACCTCTTGGAGATAGGGCAGGATCATTCCTTTCTCCTTAGGAGGGGTACTCCAGAGTGCCCGTTTGGCCAATTGCTGCGCCATTGTGGCGGCCGCAATAGTAGTGATCGGAACGTCCGGGGGGGCCATGGTCGCGAAGAGGCGATTACCCAGTTTGAGGAAGGGCACATCATCGTCAATACCTTCGCAGTCTTCCGACTTGTCGGTCATCATGCCTGGCAAGGGGCCGGTCCAAAGAGTCCGAACTGCCATTTCTTCCCGATGTTCCTTCTCTAGCTTGACCCAGCAGGTGTGGCATTGGGCCAAGCATTGGCTTAGCATGACTTCTTGCATACGCCAGTTGATTTCGGGGTTGTGATTTTGAAGCCAGGGATAGCCAAGGATCATGTTATGTTTCCCCAGGTTGGTCACAGCAAACATGGCCCGTTCCGAGTGGTCTTAGTAGCATAGGATCACATCGACAACATGTCGGATTGCTCCTCCCTCATTTGGGGTACCGTCGACGTTGTACACTGGTGCGGGTCAAGTTAACGGGCGCAAGTTCAATCTTTCGGCGATCGCAAACTTCTGGTCTATGAACAGTCCCATAGCTCCGCTGTCTAGTAGGGCGGTTACTTCCTTAACCTCTGCGGTGTCGGTAGTCTGTATCTCTACCTTGAGGTTCAGGGAATTCGGCGAGGGGGTGGAAGCCACTACGTAGTGTTTCGGGAGACAGCGTTCCCAACATTTCAACCTAGGAAGGGGAGATGGTGGTTTCGATGGAGTTGGTCTAGGAGTGTCTGTATCGCTTACGGCTGAGGCATCACCGTCTGAATCCAGAGTTGTATTCTCCATATCAGAGTCTATAGACAGAGCAGCAAAGCGATTAAACAAGGGCAGCGAGGGCACATCCTTCACTCGCTGCCTTGGGCAAAATCCCCCAAATCACATCTTCCACCTCCCCAGCCTCATCGGTATCTCGAAGGTCCGCGGTGACCATCCAGTACTCTAGCATCTCTTCACGCTCTTCCGCCATCATGAAACGCACATCATATGCCTGAGGGCATTCTCGGGCAAAGTGGCCAGTCTTGCTGCATCGTCGGCACGTAAGTGGCAGAGGATACCACCGCCTGGTTGCGTCAACGTCCATCGGCACAGGCCCAAGGGGTGACATCAGGGGAATGAGGGCCGACGATGTTCTAGAGGGAGCGGGCACTGCTTGCTTGGTTGCGGGTTCGATGGGCCTTCGGCTAGGCTGTGGCGCTGAGGCGTGCAGTGATGGGAATCGAGGCCCTTGAAAGGCTTCGTTCACTGCACGCATGAGGGCCACCGCTCGCGCTGTGATGTACCACGCTGAGATGTCATTAGTGACTGGTACAGGTAACCCCTGGGTATTTTGTGCCTACCCGTACCTGTACCCGCAATAACCCGCTACCCGTTGCTAAGGGTACAGGTATTCTTGGGTACAGGTACAGGTACCCGCGGGTTTAACGGGTATTGCTGTTACCTGTGACCCACAACGGGTATCGCTCTTACCCGCGGGTTCAGGACAGAGCTGATTGCCCCTGAGGCCGGCAGAATCAGTGAGGTATGCGCCGTACACGTTGTATGCCCCATACACACCGTATGCGCCGTACGAGTCGTACACACCATATGTGCCATACATGTCGTGCGTGCCATATGTGCCATACGCGCTGTACGCATGGTACGTGCCATACGCATCGTACGCGCCGTACGCATCATACGCACCATACACATCGCATGCACCGTATGTGTTGTACGCCCCATACACGTTGTACGCATTGTACGTGCCATATGCATACGAACGTGCCGTATGCGTTGTACGCATCATATGCGTCATACGTGTCGTATGCGCCATACACATCGTACGCGCCGTACACATTGTATGTGCCGTACGCATCGTATGCACCATACACGCCGTATGCATCGTACATGCCGTACGCATCGTACACGCTGTACGCGTCATATGCGCCATACGCGTCGTACACGCCGTACGCGTCATATGCACCATACGCGTCGTACATGCCGTACGCACCGTACGCCTGGAGTATGAACTGGCAACCTGGGGCTAGAAGAGCCCTATTTTCAGTGAGTTGGGTTTCTAGAGCCCACATGAAACCGTGGTCAGGTTGTGGAATTAAATTTTCATGATTCCCAGTAAGAACCCGTGCTGGCTACATCATTTGGACATTGAAATTCAGCACTAAATGTGCTTATATAACCGAGGTGCAGCACTAACCTTACTTATATAAGGAAGGTTAGCGCTGAACCTCACTTATATAAGCGAGGTTGGCGCTGAACCTTGGTTATATAAGCGTACCCGCCTGCGGGTACGGGTTTGGGCTGGGTTGGAAATCCTGACCCTGACCCTTACCCGCGCTACCTGTACCCGCTACCCACGTAGGTTTCCAATACCCACACCAATCACTAGATGTCATCATCCTTCGGTCTCCCGTCTAGCATCAGCACAATGCGACTTTGGATAGTGAGGTCAAGGCCTCGTCGAAACTTCATAATGATGGACCGCCCATCCGTGTATTCGGCCTTTCCGACTAAGTCTTCGAATTGGTCGATATACTCGTCGACTGAACGCTTGCCTTGGTGGTACTGGCGCGACTCTAATTGGTTCACCACCTCAGTGGCCTCGTGCAAGGGGTAGAAGTGTTCCCAAAAGGCTTCCACGAAGGCCTTCCAGTTGGTGTAGAGCGGTCTGCCTGTCTTTGCTTCGTGTATGAACACTCGGCTAGAGAAGGTCGCTGCCCTTCCTGTCTTCATAAAGGACAGTGCCCAGAGGATCTGAGACTGCTCGTCGGGAAAATTGGCGGCGCAGATGCCGAGGTACAAGGTGCAAGACTGCATGAACGCGTGCCTGTGCAAACAGTCACCATCGAACTCGGAGGGCTTGGCGGGTTCTACCATTCGTTTCACGGGCTGCCAAATGCGGGTCTGGAGGCCTGCCACTAGATTCATCATGGTCACCTGTAGTACGTTCAGCCTCGTTTCTAGGTCCTGCTTCTCTCTTCTTTCTCTTAGTAACTCCTGTTCTATACCCACCAGTCGGTCCAATAACTCCTGGGCCGATGGCAAGTCCATGGAGAGTGAGATTTTGTAAGTAAATGAGGAGGGGCTGCTGCTGTCACTGCTTTCGAAGAAATTCAATTCGGAGTTGTACGAAGGAGCAGCCGGTTCTCAAAGGAGAGAGTTTTCTACTATAAGGGCAACCTAAGCAGGTGTTCTACCCTAAGGTGGCGCACTGGCGAAGGGGGATCCAAAGTTTTAGTATGGTACCTAATACATAGGGGCTAGCCTACCTGACGAAGGGAGATCCAAAGAGAAAACTCTAGGGAACCCTTCGCCCACTGACTACTGTATATAAGCACCATTGCTATGGCGCTCGGCACTCTACCGGGCATCACCCCCCATATCGACTGGGAAGTTCCGCCAGGGCCTCAACCCTGAGAACGGATGACGAAAGGGAAGCCAAGGGTTACAGTCGACCCTTCTGAAGGGTACTCGCCAACAGGGATGATGGTTCGGTGCACGGTACGCTTGGTACTGCCGTGAGTGGGTCGGATAGGCTTCAGTCAGCGGGTATAGAGTACGAGCGGATCGGCGCAGGTCAGGGTTTATGATCGGAGGTTCCCCTGACAGGTACAAGGGATAGTCAAGTTTGGAGGGGGAAACATTATAGTATAGGGGTATATGGGATGGAATGGTATTGGCCAGCTTACAGAGATTGAAGGGAAGATGGATGCTGATCAGTTTGTGTCTATTTTGGAAGACCACCTGCTGCCCAGCCTGGGGGAAAGTGGAATTCCTGAGAAATAGGTAATTTTTCAACAGGACAATGACCCAAAGCACAAGTTAAAGAAGGCCAAGAACTGGATAGAAAACAACAATATCACTCTCCTTGACTGGCCTGCACAGTCTCCAGACCTGAATGCTATTAAGCACCTCTGGGATCATGCAAAAAAACAGGCTTAAGGAGTATCCAACACCACCTAAGGGAGTTTGGCAAATTTGGGAGTGAGTAGAGGAGGTATGGAATAACATACCACCAGAGGTGTGTTAGAATTTGATAGAGAATATGCCTAAAAGACTTGAGGCAGTAATTAAGGCCAAGGGGGGCAATACCAAGTACTAGAATTGCAACTTACTATTTCTCTGATACCCTCTCACAAAACTAAGTCAATGAGCCCTTGATTTGAATTGCCCATATCTTCATCACCCCTGACTGGAATTACATAATTTTTTAATGGTTGCATAGCCCTGATCAGATTCTTTCTTTGTTGCACCAACACCTTTTTCATATATGTTTTACATTCAAAGCTATTCAATGAATAGTCCAAAAGCACCAAACATTGACTCAGTTTTGTGAGTCACTGTAGGTATAGATACAGATACTAATACAAATGAAAGATGTGATTGCTAAGACAAGCCTTAAGCTATATGAAGGTACTTATATAACCAAAGTGTCCACAACATTATGTAAACTAACAGTTGATTCTCTCAAAGTTCAGCTGAGATTTTTGGTTTAGAGGTCACCTGATTGCTTGCTTCTCCATTTTTGACCATGTTGGCATAAGAAAGAGGGTGGGATACTGTGTTACCATAGGCCAGTCATGCAGCAATAGCCTGTTTGATATCATTTATTGCTGATTGCTGATGAGAAATCAGTGTTTGATATGGGGTGGTTGTCACCATAAAGCTGGGAGGCTTCCTGCAGTAATCTAGTAATAGCGGTCAGCTAGGCTGCACCCTCCCTACCTATGTTATATGTGTTCCCCTTCCTGAAGTCCCCAAAGGTTTTGAGGGCATTCACTAGGGCAGAGAGCTCAGTTTTGTTAGCCTCAGTAATACCTCGGGGTGCCAAGACCACAGCGGAATTCCCTGGGCCAAGGAGCGTGGGCGTGGTGGCTCTACGTTGCTGCCCGCCGGGTGTCTGCAGGCCTTGCGGGCTCAGTTGTGGACCAGAGGGCTGCAGCACCATTTTTTTTTTTGAGGATGTAGTAAAGAAGTAAGGGAGAGGCAAAGAGTGGCGCATGAAAAAGTGCAGAGTGTAAGGTATGTGCGTCGCGAAGGAGTGTTCCAACGTAAACCTTCCAGTTCCAGATAGGAACGTGGGAAAATTTGTTTGAGGTGGTAGGATTCAAGGAGCGCTCCATACTCGACGGAAATGACTTACAGTCATTTTATACGACACCAAGATCCATCAATAGAAATTTTTTTGCACAGGCCTGAAATTCAATGCAAGGGTTACTGCTATATGAACATGTCTTCGAAGAATGCAAAGGCGTGTTTGCTTCTTCGGCTTGATGCGTTGCTGTTTTTTTCAATCTGGAAGACCAAAAGTTATATTACTTGAGTTTTACCAAGAAGTCCAATGCATTGAGAATTTCTATACCAAGTAATCTAACAGAGGAACACACAAAAAAAAAGAATAGAATAGAAAAAAAAGAAAAAGAGAGAACAGCAATGCGAATTAGGTAGGAACCTCGTTAGACTAATAACTCTAAAAATTCCTCTAAGTCAACGGTGGTTTCTGAACCGAGATCAGGTATGATGCTCCATGCTCTAAGTGGGTAAGTTCTATGTCAATTCGTCACCTTCCGTTGCATTTCACTCTCCACGACCAATGGCCACAACCTAGGCAACGAATTATTATCAATTGAGTGGGGCGGGCGCATACGAGACTGTCAACCGCACACACCTTGAAACCAATCTCTCTCAAATTGTCCGCATCCACAAGCAACCTGCCATCAAACAAGAACGCAGGCTTGTTCATCTGGGAATACACACCCCTCCAGTCGATCTCCTTAAACTCCTTCCACTCTGTCGCGATCACGATCGCCTCCGCCTGGTGGCACGCCTGAAGTGCGGTTTTTGAGATGGTGACTTGTTTTTTGACTGGAGACAAGATGAGGTGTCAGTTTTTTGTGAGGTAATTGTTATGTAAAAGGGAAATCTCTGGGTCGTGTACGCACTTTGTTCAAGGGACAAGTTGGGGGATGCCTCTTGAAGGTCTAGCCATATCTGGGACTCATCTACCTGTTGGACGTCAGGAACAAAACACGTACATAGTACGCAATACTGCATACTTGAGGATCGTAAACATTGATCAGAGCCCTCTCCTCTTGGAAGTGCTGGATCAAAGTGATAGCAGCAGACTCCCGGGTATCACCAGTATCAGCCTTGAAAGCGAATCCCAGGACAGCAATACGCTACACCCCATAGCACGTGGATCAGTCACCATCATTCCACAAAAAACGTCCCAAGGAGAGGCTCACCTTTCCGGTAATAGTATTGAAAAGGGTATCAACAACCCTCTTGGAAAACCTCCTCTTTTGGTAATTGTTCATCTCCACCACCTGCCTCCAATAAGCCGCCACTTCGGGCAAATGGAGACTCTCGCTGAGATAAACAAGGTTGAGGATGTCTTTCTGGAAACAGCTCCCGCCAAAGCCAACGCTCGCTTTGAGAAACTTGGGTCCGACGCGCGAATCGCGGCCCACCGCGTGGGCGACTTCGTCAATGTTCGCACCTGTGGCTTCGCAGATGGCGGATAACGCGTTGATCGACGAGATGCGCTGTGCGAGCATGGCGTTTGCGGCAAGCTTGGACAGCTCAGAAGACCACAGTCCGACGGTCAAAATCCTCTCTTTTCTAGAAGATGTTTTGTCAAAAAAAAAACGTAGGTAACAAGCGCAAAGTAAACAATAACAACAACACGCACGGGACCCATTGGGAGTACACGTCGCTCAGCGATTGACAGGCGTC
>QLPG01032759.1:0-17088 GCA_003314385.1 Gomphus sp. MG54 | reverse complement strand
TTCTTTTTGGACATCAACTTGGACAGGCATTAACTTGCTGTCATCTTGTCAGAGAACTTGATTGGACTTTCTTCACACCAAAGTTTTGTCACAGCTCTCGGGTTACCAGCTTACAGTTCCAAAACACCAGGGCCCATAACCATGTATGAAATGAGCTCTAATTTACTGGTGCAACTTCAGTAGGTACACAAGGGAATCTCAGACTAAGAAAATGACTCCTCAGCGTGTGGCCAAACACTTAGTTATATAAAAGAAAACTACCTAATAAAATGACTATAGAAATATTATACATTTACACTAGTAATTATTTTGATCACCTCCTCAGTGTGTGTTCAAACACTGAGGAGGAGGAAATAGCACTGTACGCAAATACTATGTCCCATGTGATGTCATAATTGACTGTAGCTTTGAAGCTGAAGACCAACACTCCAAGTGGAGTTTGAAATCTGATGGCACATTGTGTAAAATTCAAATAATAGAAGTTTAAAACAATGAAAAAAAATTAGAAGAAAAATAAGGGAAAAATAATCTGATAAATCCCCATCTCTTTTTACCAAGAGAATGGGAAAATCAGTGATTTTATTTATATTTGGCTTGATTTATTGGAGTGAATTTGCCCAACACAAAGACCCAGATCAGAATCAATAGAAACATTTTGCACAGCTATGTGAGATCTCATTAATCTTTATTGTAATACTCTTGCAATAAATGATTATATGAATCTCTGGAGTATAATTTCTTAAATGGGTTCTCCATTAAAATAGCCTGTGCAGGTGCATTTTATTGTCCTTCTGTATCTTGTCAGAGAACTTGACTTGCTTTGGTTCACACCAAAGTTTTCTCAGGTTTCTCAGGTTCAAAAACAACTACACTGTGCTGCCTAATTATTATCTCAAAAAGGTCAAAAAATAGTCAGAACCAAAGGGTACATAGTACTACAAATTAATCCTTATTATTAGAACAAAATAAAACCCTTTCAGGTTTTTAATTAACTATCTAGTACTTTGATGAATTACTATCTATGCCTATAGTCTTTGATCTAGAAAATAAAATAAACACTCTAGAATAAACTACAATTGGCTAGAAATTTGATAATTTATCTCACCCTATAGAATTACAAATATGTTCTTTTCCTTGGTTTCCAGTAGGGGAATTCACTACTCAACTAAAACTAATACAGGAAAACAACAGCCAACTAAGAATATAATTACATATATTACTTGGTTGTTTAGGATAGAAGCTAATAGATAGATGATCCAGAAGACTTCAGTTGTATTACATAACTCTGGTCTCTCTAGTATTTACAGTAAGCCTATCTAGCTGATTTTCAGTTTGAATATAAACTAGTTCCTAGTTTCTATATCTCTAGTTTTCCAATTCCTTTATCTCACTGATCTTTGGCCCCGCTAGTCTATCACTACACTACTCTGCAACACAAATTCAGTAACCAACAACAACTATTGAGATTGCAACACCCAAATTTGGGGCCAACTTAAAGTCCTGCTCGCCCTCTCTGAACCTCTGTAAACGACCTCTGCTGAACTCCAACATAGTGAACATGCACGGACTTAACAAAACCTCTATGCAGTGCAGTGGTGGGAGGGTAAATTACATTCAATTATTTAATTAATCGATTGATACATCTTTTACACCGATAGATGGCTGCAGATACCCAGTCTGGGCCTCCTTTACTCACAACTACTAAGCAATAATAACCTATTCGGTTCCCAGTAAAATTTGTCAGGTCCTATCACAACTACCAAGCAAGGCAACCATCTGGATGCAGTTGTCGCCAAAGTCCTGAAATTCCTGAAATGAACTTATTTTCCACAATGCCCTGGCTGTTGACAAACTGGATAGCAGCCCAAAACTATGACCGATATAGCTATTCACACATTTGCAAAGGTTTATACAAAAAAAAAAAGCCCGATCAATCTACATCGGGATTGAGCTGATTATATAATATATTTTTCAAAAAAAAATTTCACTATGCCCAAACGACCTGCGCCAGAGCATCAAGTTCCTCCATACAAGTCGCACGCGCCCGGTCATGGTGAGAAGCCTGAACCACCTCGCAAGTCGGATACTAATTGTATCAATCCGATGGGCGGGTTTGAGGATGCATGGGAAGATGAAATCGAGAGCGATGAGGACGTAGTAGACGAACAGGACATGGAGGAAGGCGGTCAAAATGGTCAGTGGAATTGTGTGATTCAACGAGCGTGATCATAACCATGGAAGATTAGGCATGGAGATTGATAATGAGGTTCTCCCAGCTGTTGAGGAAGAAGATTTGCCACTGCTCCCCACTAATGCATACATCCCTGGAAGGGATAAGCTCTCAAATGATGAGATACTAGAACCGGATCAGTCTGTATACGTTGCGTTACATTCTATGAATGTCAGCTGGCCATGTCTGTCATTTGACACTCTCCGGGACAACCTGGGAGACGAGCGTAGTCGCTTTCCCGCGACAAGCTATGTTGTCGCTGGTACGCAGGCAGATGTTGCCAAAAACAACGAACTTTTAGTCATGAGGCTGAGCCAGCTACACCGGACACAAAAGGATGGCGGTACGGAGCTATTCTCAATATACTATTCTCAACCCTAAGCGTCTAGTCTCTCAGAGGATGATGATGATGATGATGCCGATGACGAAGACGATGACGACGAAAATATAGACGAAGACGCAGTACTCGAATACCGCTCCATCCCTCATCTAGGAGGAGTCAACCGAGTCCGCGCACAACCTCTTCCTGTCGGTCAACCCCTGCCTCCTGTCTCTCAACCCTATCACGTCTCAACCTGGGCCGACACAGGGAAGGTACATATCTACGATGTCCGACCACTGGTCGAGGTACTTTCAACTCCAGGCTTTGTTCCAGATAAGGCGCGTACAACGGCCCCCGTCTTCACTGTGAACTCGCATGGCAAAGCCGAAGGATTTGCGATGGATTGGGCGTCATCTGAATCTAATCCATCATCGCTTCGTCTTTTGACAGGCGATGTTCGTTCAAAAATCTACATGACCACGTCCACCCCTTCAAGTTTTAACTCGTTACCACAGCCTTTTACTTCACACACTTCATCTGTGGAAGACCTCCAATGGTCACCTGCTGAGCCTACTGTCTTTGGATCATGTTCATCTGATTGCAGTATTCGCATATGGGATGTGCGTGTCAAGGGCCGGAAGAGCGTAATTGGTCTAGAGGCTGCGCACGACAGCGATGTAAATGTAATAAGCTGGAACAAGCACGCTACATATTTGCTACTGAGTGGAGGTGATGAAGGTATGATCAAGGTCTGGGATCTACGGAATTTCAAACAGTAAGTGTCTGCAAAATCATGGGGTTCTAGATCTGACGGCTTCATTAGCTCCTCGGAGCACAAACCTACCCCTATAGCATCATTCTCGTGGCATAATGCCCCCATTACGTCTATTGAGTGGCATCCTACGGAGGATAGTATATTTGCTGCCTCAAGTGCGGATGATCAAGTCACGCTCTGGGACCTAGCGGTAGAACATGACGAGGACAAAATGGGAGGAACCGATGGCCTTCAGGATGATAAAGTGGTTCCCCCACAACTTTTATTTATCCATCAGGGACAGAAAGATATCAAGGAGCTGCATTGGCATCCTCAAATACCTGGGGCCATGATGACCACTGCGTCTGATGGGTTTAACTTCTTCAAAACGATCTCTGTATAGAGAAGTGAAATTTCCTTAAGTTCACATATACATTCCATTTGTTCAGTTGTATTCTTCCTGGTGCTATTCTAATAGCATTCAAAAGACGAACTCATAACCGCATAATTTGAGGTGAGCACAATTCCTTGAGATGTAGGAGATGTAACGTCGATCGACACGTGTTAGTTCACTGGAGCCTTGCAGCGATCCGCGGACAACCCTAAACGTCAAAGGTCAGTGTGACAGTGGGATGTAATGAGGTCTTGTGGTTCTCACCGTCACTGAGAGAAGGATTCCCCCACTTGATCGAGAGACTCAATAATATAAGAATTCAAGTGATATATGCTACTCACCCAAGTCGGGAAATTGTGTGCTAATTGAAAATATAGGATCAAGCCTACAATAGCTTGCAACTCAACACTGTTTTAACGCACCTGTTCCCGACGCCCCAAAAACAGCGAAGGACTGAACCATGTGAGCCATCGAAGGCAGAAATGAAGCTGAACAACATACCAGAAAGAATATCATGACTACCTCATCGATTAGTGACATCTCTACACCATTCCATGATAACGTACCTTGAGTACCACCATCCTAAAAATGAAGCAATTAAGTCAATGTTCTCGTTTAAAAAGTGACGTATGGGCACACAATAGCTCCCGAGACGACATAACTGATGTTCAGGATAATTAGCATGAATTTCCCTGAAGCAATAAGGACAGCATACTTATACTGGAAAGTACAAGGCATCAGTCTCGACTGCTGAAACGAGCAAAAAATTCTAAGAATTCTAACCTTGGTAAACCATTGAGGATACTTCTTGCGCACCCAGCTGTATAAATTGCATTTTCAAGCTAAGAGTTGAACCGAAAAGCTTGGTACTTACTATTGGGAGTACAAGCCAATGACGACTCTCATAGTTATACTTTCATAGATTGAGATTATGTAGAAACTGTGGAGCAAGCCTTACTTACCCTGTATTGATACCTACCGTAAGCCAGGCAGAGTACTGATGCCATCAGTGAATTTTCCCTTCGGATAATGATAGTCAAATATAAACACCTGAACGAGAATCTGAGGTTTGCATAGGTCGTTACACTCTAGTCTGTGGAGAATAATGACCGAAATAGACAGACCGGTGTTATAACCCAATCAAACCCGGCCCTTTGAAAGCAGTCAACTCTCCCGTAGACGACAAATAATGAATTAATGAAGGATACCTGGGGTACTTGCGATGCAATAGCCAAAAGGGAACAGGAAGGACGAGACCAACAACTAAAGCAAGGGGGATGGCGACATAAGTTCCCCCAACACCAAACAGCTGAGGTCCAAGAGCCCCCCAAGAAATCGCACTGATGAAATTAGCGAGGAAGTATGTGTTGAATTGTAGGACATACTTGCTATTGTATGATTGGGGGTTCTGTCCACTCCACAGGCGTGTTCCAGAAATACTGAGTAGTGCAGGTCGATTATCTGCAGAGACTTAGATGGGATTGTTTCTGTAAATGATATGACTTACTGTCAATGATGTCTAAATAACAAGAGTACTTCAGAAAAGAGAGTAATTCTGAATTGTATACCACGCACTAATCAACATCACATAATTTAACACAGAACCAACCAAAGCACCACAAATCTGAGCTACGAATGTCGCCCTATGGGGGAGTTTACAATATTGGCCAAGTTTAAAGTCTCTCAGCAGCCCTAATGCCTAGACAGCATATTGGCTAACAGAAGACGTCCTACAACAAAAACAATTTACCTGACTCATGGTGTGTTGGGCGTATAATGTGCCATACCTACAATAAGTAGAAAATGATGCATTGAAAACCTGTCCTCTTTGACAGCAAAATCTAGTAACATACATATTTGCAATTGGGTTGCCTGGAACCATGAAGGCGACCATCATCTGGGGGAAAGAGAGTTAAAGATGGTGGAGGATTCAGTTGAATTGGATCAAAGCGGACCTGGAAAAAACCCGTTCCGAACCATGAAATATTGAACCCTGTGACCTAACAGAAAAAGAATGAGGGTTTGCTAGACAATATCTTAGAGACGCTTACAGCGCAGAGAAAGCCGTACAAAACCGTCAAAATGAAGGTCATGAGAAGGAGGACTGTTAAGCTCCACCAAGGGAGTCCGCTGTTGCTCTGGTAATTCGTGACCTTGAAAAACAACAGTGTTTTAGCAATTGTTGCTAATAGGTCTTCACGGGACAAAGGGATTTACCTGGGCAACAACATAAGCCGCAATGAAGAGCGCGATGAACCACCTGTAATGGGAGGTGTATTATGATTTAAACAAGTAATTGTTGACTGGCGAATTACCAGGTTGGCACGGGTTTATATGCTTTCATCTTTTCATAATGGGGATCATCAATATTCACACCTGCTCGTAGGTTAGAGGCAGTAAATGCCCCCCGGATGGACGGCCAATGCCACAAAAACACCTATACCTACATTTAAATTGTTTTTTGCTAAGAGCTATAGCAGACTCACGTGAACTAGCTGAGATATTGTATGGCGTCAGGTCGGAGCAAATCCGAGAGAAAGGCAACTCACACAACACCCCAGAGCAAGGTTTGATACCAGAAGGAAAAGAGCCTAAAAGTTAAGATGAGCCTTTGGGCTTCCCGCCAGAGTCCTCAAAAGGATCGACTCACGTTGGAGGCTGAAAAAAAAGCAGGTCCTACTTGAGCATACTTTTTTGCATCACTAGAAGATCGTTAGAATCTTCTAATGGCAGGAGAGCCTTCGTACAATACGTTGTTCGTCAATATCTCTGCCTGGTTATATTGCGTGCCGTTTTCAAAGAATAGAGCTTGTGCCATGAATGGAAAGTTCTTGGCCTTCCATACGTTCCCTATGAAACCTAATCTAAAAATAGGAGGTTACACCCAACGCAAGCACTCACCATAGTAGATGGCAGCCATGAGTATATACGTAAAAATATAACCACCAAGATAGTTGAGTTGAGTTTTGAGTGGGGTCCAAAGAGCACTGCCGGCTATAATGAACAAGCGATCAATAGACAATCAAACAGTGCAAAGAAAGAGGTTGAGATCAATGGCCTGACTTATGTAATTCCAGTCAAAGCATGCGGAGAGCAAGCCCATTCCCTCATTATTAGATGCGCCACCAAAAATATTCCGGATAGCATCTCCATGGCCATTAGATATGAGACAGATGATCGAAAACCCAGTCAGAACGGGAAAGATGTACTGTGTAGAGATGTGAAAGAAGCGAGACAGAAATATTTGACACTACCTACTTGCGGAATGATCTCCCAGACGGCAACGGCACTTTAAAGATTTCAAGTATTCAATGTGCGTGACCTTATTAGTTTTCGTCATTTTCAGTTAAAACAAAAATTCGTACCCAAAGACCATCCAAAACATGTTCACTCGTTTGCTTGCTGTGTCCGAGTCAAGGTGCAGCACCTGAAAGACCTGACCAAGGGTGCATGAGTATCATTGCAAAACGTTCGAAATGTAATGTCTCATACATTTGCAGCGGTGACAATGCTAGGCCACCAAGTCGTGGTGGGGAAGACCAAGAAATCACGGAGAAAACTGCCAGGGTGATTGAAGTGGTATAACATAAAGACATTTTAAGCCATTGAGTCATACCCAGCAAATCCATAACCCAACAATTGGGATGAGAATAACATGAAGATAGCAAGCCCGGGTTTCAGTTTATTGTTATAATACAGGTCATCTACCGCAATGATTTCAGAAGCCGTGGCGAACACCGATGCAGTGGAGCACCTGCAGATAATCATTAGCCGACTCATAAAGAATGTCGAGATCAGATTAACATGATAACTAATCCTGCGTAGCAGCCCTCTTTATGTTAAGTTCTTTCATCAAAAGTCAAAAGGCAAACCTGTATGCTCCTTGACTGACAAACATTATGCATCAATAACCGAACGTGTTGATCGATGAACGTACTGTTGAAGGGTCCGGGGTTCAGATAATGGAACCAACCCCATGTCGGGATCAGTTTGGCCATCAGATTCCCTAGGATGTAGGACACAAAAAGAAGGAATAACTGAGCAACGCTAATAATCACCATCTCATCAATTGCCATGGAATGATTCTAGATTCTGAAGAACACGCACCTGACGGTCTGCGGTTTGAAGCTAATCAGCGAAATCTTCAGTATTTTAATTGATACCGGGATAGCAAAAGCAAAATCACTAGTATATCTGTGCCAACACACTCCCGAATGCGCTGAGACCAAGTCCAAGGGACCAGAATCGAAAGGTCAAGGCAGGTTGCGACGGATCATCTCGTGTAGATAATACCTACCGAGCATAATGAGCTACAATGCGGTGAAGTGCACTGAAAACTCTCTTCGCTGACCTTAACAGATACGTCTCGAGCATAGTCTGCGATCAGATATTCCTGTTGTTCAGCCGATATGCTTTGATCCTTCTCCAGTTCGGTGACTTCCACAGACGACGGTTCGGTTTTGTCAGATTCATGTGGTCTGTCTTCTTTCCAGCGCGAAATAGTCTCCATATTGCCAACGGACACCAGGAGTGTTCTTTAGAAAGGGCTCATAGGATAATAAAGCTGTAGCAGATGACTATATACTTTATCATTGGTGATGCTCTGCTTTCGGTCCAGAGCCTGACAGCCTGAGAACTTCTCTGGGCTACCGTGTCTGCGAGTCACCACCGTGGAAACGGTACGTGGCAACAATCTGGGACGATAAGCAAACCACGGGAACCATACCTCTGAAAGGAGCATCCATATCATATGGTAGACTGGCGCTAACGAGGTTTAATGACGCTGGAATCAAGGAAAAATAGACATCGACTTCAGATGACTAGCACTTTCGCTCCAAGGTAATCTGTATTCATCCACATTTGAATGTTTGAAAGTAGAGCAACAAGATGGACACGGTAGCCTTCTGAAGAGAAATACCAAGGGATATCCAGGTGTAACGAGCAGGTCACAGGAACGTCACATAAACCTTTTCAAAATACAGTCATGTCGATTGTATCGACGATATCAGAACTCCAGAAGTCCAGGGTTCGATCTCATTTGGCAGAGTCATGCAGCTGGGTGTCCAAAATGACCGGACCGGAATAAATATAACTCATAAAAGGTCAAGAGCGAACATGATTCATGCTGTCGTTTGCTTTCGTGTTGCATAAGATGACGGCATATATGCGGCGCCCGTTCAAGATGCTGTACGGTGATTTGGGAAATGACCGGTTCAGCGAACAAGTGCAGGCGAAATTTGTGACAAAGTTGGTGGAGGATATATCATTGGATACTGTGGAATGCGACCATCTGTGCAAGAAGCGACGAAAAGACCGACCCGTACAGAATGAACTAGGGTTGGTACTGGCCCGGGAAGGATGTACCAATAGCCGTGCCATTAATAGCTGAAGCTTCAAGTAGTATACTCTTTCCAATGGAGGTTTATGCTGCAAGCCAAAAGCGTCTCCCCTCGAAGTCCAGCTTCGGCAATAGAGAACAGCTTCAAAGGAGACGGGTAACGACTTCAATTTTTGGGCTGGACAGGAGTTATGATTGCAAGCACAGTATGCATGGTAGAAAGCCAATGTTGCCAAATACGTCACGGTAAGAAAGGTGACAACGATGCAACCAGAACAAAAATGGGTGGTCCAAACGTTTGCGCTGGCCTCGCAGCTGGTGCACGGCATGAATCCATGTTGGGGGTTGGCGCCTAAGTGGTGCCCTACCCTGGGCAGCTGTAACTAGAACAGCGATCGCGCTCAGCTACTGCTACACTCGCTTTCCCGGTGGTTCATGCCATTTACTTCAGTCCTAAGAAGTAATGACCACAGGATATAAGAATACCAATCCAATTATTGTGGCAAAGCCTGTCCAAGCGGTAGGGCGACCTAGCAAATTTGGCTTACACTACAGTACTGACATGCTTCTAGTCGCAGGTCAATGATTTATCTATATCTCCGAAAGACTTACAAGATTTTTACGAGGACGCGGAGAAGCGCGAGTTAAAGCGAAAGCAGAGCCGTGAAAAGTCGCGACGCTGGACATTCAGAGGAAATGGCAAAGGGAGCCAAGTCCACGAGAAAAATATTTTGGAGTACGGAGAACTAAACCCGAGCCAAAGCAGCCTTGCTGAACGAGAATATGAGAACCACGACCAACAGGTATCCGCCACTGGAGGGCGCGCCGATTTGGTTGACCACCCTCAAGACGCTGGCGATGACAGTCGTTCGTCTTTTAGTGATTTACGTTCGGATAGTCTAGTTCCCCCACTTTGGTCTTACGATCCGTCGGAAGAAGTTACTTCGCGTATTGCTCCGCCAAGCAGCTATCGAACGTTTTACAAGATCCATAATCCGAATGGCCCCCGATTTTACAGAAACCTTCACCTCCGTCCTCCTAATAATCCCTCGCTTTCTACCGCAATACGTCCTGCTTCTACCTTCTCTAGTGCATTCCCTCCATTATCCGCTCTCCCTCCCGCCTCTCCCCCACCACGTGGTTTAGGCCTTGGTCATGCCCAACTTCATCCACACAATCACCCGCCACAGTTTCCATCCCCCAGTTTCTCTTCCTCAGAGAGTGCGTTGCCGACTCCAGATTCTATCCAGGCCACCCCTCTTGGACAGGGCAGTGAGGTTCAACGGAAAAACAACACCATATTAAATGGCATTGTCGTTTCTGACCCTGTTGATCAGTTGGATGGCTCTAATCCTTATGGTCAGAGGTTCCATCATGATTCCCCGTATGATCTTGGAAAGAAGGGCAAAGGACACGAGCAAGGGTCCCGTAATGGACCACCCTGGGCTGCAAGCTCAACGTCTGTCACAGATGTGGGTTCCTTCTTGGCCCGTAATTTCGTTGACTTACATATGATGCAATAGTTAAAACCTTCCCGGAATCGGATGAGCGCACAGATGCCTCGTAAGACTACGCCATCACCCCTTTCACAGTCTACATCTGCGCTCAATATTCAGTCCGATAAGGAAGATTTTGTTTTGCCAAAGCGCAAATTGAGCAAGCGCCGTCGTGGTGGCTTGAAAACCTTATTCGGCCATGCACCCAGTCCAGGCGATCCACCTGTTCACTGCCGAACTCCAAGCCCACCCCTCGCAGATCCACCACCCGTAAATAATGCGCTTTCAGTTTCTTCGCCCGCCATTCCCAAGGCAGCAGACCTCACTATCCAGGAAAACCATGTCGTTGTGCCCCTTACAAGGAAGCTTTCCAAATCCTCCAAGCCAACCAATCACTCGACTGGGTCACTTCTGCCGGTCCCTTCAGCTCGTTCGTTGTCGCCAGACAAAAATGGCAAACACACGAGCATGTTAAGTCGAATCGCAAAACGATTTAGCGTGGCTCGTAAAGCTGAGAGCTCACTTTTGGTTACTGGTCGGCGTGTGTTATTCGACAAGGGAAAAAGCAAAGGAAGTAGCGTGTCATTGGCGGAATCGGACAAGGAGCCATTGGATGGTATCAAGAGGTCACTTACAGAGCCTGTTTCAGACGGCGAAAGATCAACCGAACCAAAAAGGAGCACGGACCTTTTAAAACGAGTCCCTCCTCCACTTCTAGAACCTAATCTGTCTCAGCCAGCCTCTACCACTACTTTATTGCCAAAGGATGTTCCATCGACATCGGAATCGACCGCCACACTCAGTGAGCTACCCTCACCCAGGTCTTCCGCTATGCCACAAATACCGGATCTGATTACTGGTTCAGGTTTGGACATCTTCAAGCCTCAGCTAAATGACTCCCACGTCCGTGATAGTTTAGCTAGCCTTGAACCAGAAACCAACTGGCGACTGGGGAAACTGACTATCGCCAATCCGGACTTACCTGGTGGGTCACAGACAGACCTTTCTATCACTGTGCGCGGCGAAGGGGATACGTATCCATCGCCACGTCTTGATGCAAGTTCTCATTTGTCTTCACGAGGGGATGGGGACGTCCGTCTGTCTTCTGGATGGGATGGTGATGATGGTGTCCGCGTGTCTTTCCAAGAGGATAGGAATGCACCAGTATCATCCCATGGCGACGGCATGAATGGATCTCAACGAGAGGATATAGCTGTGGGAGCAAGCAGAAGTGCCCCACTGAAAGATCCCAAAGAATCAGCATTGCCACCTGTACCACCCAAAGAAAGCAAGGTGGCTTTGATAGAACGGCCCACGTCCGACGAGACAACTGTTGTCGACCCTCCACCACAAAATTCTAAATCCCGGGCTCCCTCCCCTAAGTTACCCTCTCCCCCACACCGCGACCGTTTATCCTCTAATCCACAGAAGCATTTGCTCCAGGCTGAGACAGCCCAGTCTAAAGCCCCATCTTCTTCCAGATCAGGGGTTCTTTCACATCCTGAGCCTGCTTTGCACAAGCCTCAACCACCATTGCCTAAACTCGAGCCCTCCTCATCCTCAGCGGATTCCTATTCTCTTGATGCCCCCTCCTCCTCGTCATATACAAGGCCCTCGCGACATATCCGCCAGGGCGAAGAACATGAGTATTACGTTGATGTCCCTGTAGAAGGCTCTCTCTTTTCGCGCCCAGCACCTGATGGCGGTTCTGTCCCGCCTCTCGAAAAGCTTACTTTGCCTCCCCTTCCCCCTAAATCAAGGTATGCAGAGAGCAAGGAAAAGTCAACTGTGACGGTGCAACCCCATCGTTCATCATCCAAGGAGTCCACAGTGTTTACGTCAATTTTTGCACCACCTCCCCGTTCCCGACACACCTCTGAATCGTCACCGAATGAAAGTAGTTCTCTTGGACATGGATACGTGTCCCCTCCTGCGCAGCTTCAGCGCTCAAGGGGACACCTACGGGCAGGCTCATACTCGCCTGACAAACCCCCCTCAAAGGTCTATACACGCGCGGGTTCAGAGTCTCCTGTCAAAGAAGGAAGACGGGAACCCGTTAAAGAACGAGATCACGAACGTGAGAGGCATCGAGATCATCGAGCGTCAGAGAAAGATAGCGATCGAAACCGGGCGGAAAAGACCCCGAGACACGGGAGAGAGAAGCGAGAATCTTTAGTCCAACAGGACAGGGGCCCATCGGAACGAGATCTTGATAGAGGGTGGGGGGAGAGGGAGAGGGTGCGCGGGACGTTGGAGAAAGAAAATAAGGACCGTGTTCGGGATAAAGAGCGTATAGAAGAGCGGGAGCGTGATAAGGAGCGAGGGCGACAGCGTGAGCGCGATAAAGAGAAGGAGCGTGAAGCAAGGGATCGAGAGTATGCGCGTCAGCGAGAGAAGGAGAGAGAGCAGGGAGAGCGAGTGAAGGAGCGAGAGCGCGCGGAGAGAGATAGGGAGAAGGAACGCGAGCAAGCAAAGGAGAAAGAGCGGGAGAGTGCAAGGGATAGGGATCGCGAACGAGGACGAGAAAGGGAAAGAGAGCGCGAAAAGCAAAAAGAAAGAGAGAGGGAGAGGGAGAAGCAGAAACAGAGGGAAAAGGAGAAAGAAAAGGATAGAGAGAGAGAGAGCGAAAGGGAGAAGCAGAAGCAGAAAGATAGGGAAAAGCAGAAGGAGCTGGAGAAGGAGCAGAAGCAGGAAAAGGAGCGGGAGAAGAAGGAACAAGAGAAAGAAATGGAGCGGGAGAAGGAGGAGAGGGAGAAGGAGCGGGAACGGAAGAGGGAGAGAGAGAAGGAGAGGGAAAGGGAGGAGGAGAGGGAGAAGAAGGGAGAGAGGGAGGAGAAGGAGCAGGAGAGGGAGGAGAAGGAGAAGGAGAGAGAGAGGGAAAGAGAAGAAGAAAGGCGAGACAGAGAACTGGAAAGGGAACAAGAAAAGCGAAGGAAGGAAAGCGAGGGGCCACGGGTACGGCGCAAGGAACAAGACTCTCCGATTGAGCTGGAGACGGTGAAATATCGGCTTGTCCCACAACATCGGACGTCTTCCATGACCACTTCCAGCAACAGCCACCAAACCCGGAATAGCTCAAGGGTAGAGAGTTCCACAGATGATGATGCCCTTGTAAAACTCTCCGCACATGGCGAAGATTGGGAAATTGTAGAGCGAAAAAAGAGTCGGAGACATGACGGCCGGACTACCATGCGCGAGAATAGGGGCGGTATTAACAGCACCACATTTCCTCGTCGGATCAGCACGAGCATCCACCAGGATCCCTCGCGAAGCACAGACCGCATACGCCGAGACTCACGATCACGGGATGAAGTTCCAGCTGCAGGCCTGTTGCAGACCCCATATCGCAGGCCTCGACAGCGAGCGTATAGCATGGAGGCACCTCAATCGCGACCACCGAGCACTCGACCCCCTTCGCCCCCGGAAAGAGGTCCCACCTTCTCAAAGAGATGGAAGGAGGATGGTCCATACTTCCAGCCCTCATCATCTGTTCCCACTCACCATGCCATGTATTCCGATCCACGTCTCGATCCACGGTCAATCTCAGCTTCTTACATGGCACCGCGTCCTAGCTCAGGGTCTCTTTCGCCGGATGCGTCCCAATTTAGAGCCAAAGAAGCCTGGGAACGAGATCGCTTGTGGCGAGGACACAGCATGACCTTTACCTCTGACATGAGAGCAGATAGTTCTATTGTTTCAACGAACGTTCCCTTCCACGATAGCGCTTGGAGCGACGTCAGGCCACCTGACCAACCGCCTGTTAAATATGGCCCAGGTCATCCAGGGACCTATTACCCCCAACAGCCACCAGCAAACCATGGCTCCTCATACACCTCATTCATGGTTCAGCCGACATGGTCGTACGCGCAGTACTCGCAGCCGGCGCCACCACCCGTCATCCCGACATTCTCTCTGCATGCCTCGTCCAATCCCTTACCTCCGCCGCCGCGCCAATCAACATTTGACACCCGGACACCACCTGGATCATCCATGACGGGAACTGCATCTCCCGAGGCCATCCGCTGACGGGGCATTTCAACCATCTACCATTTTTGTGCTACCATTCGGTTTTTTTTATCAAATTTTACTGGCATCTGTCTTACTATTTGTTGCACTACTGTCTTGGATTGCTCTTATTTTCGCAGGTGACTTCGTGGGGTCTTTTTCAATGCTTTCTCGGACACTTATACCATTGCATATTACAAACATTATCGCATACATCACCAATGAATATATCAATAATGATCGTGTCATCAAGAGCGATGTTGACCAATTAAAACCTTGTCCGTAACCCAGTGGGTTCCAGTCGACCGACAGTGACGTTACAATATCGACTTCGGGTGATTCTGACGCTGAATAGCTACACCGTGTCTCCACATGAGAACGTCTCGTCGTAAAATTGACCAAGTATCCCATTTCACTACCAAGAGCGATCCGTCAATGTCGTCTTCTCCACTCTTGCACTTCTGAATTAACGCATTCTGCGTAGTTGGGAGTTGTTTTTGAGCTTGGTGTAATCGATAAACGAGATAGCGGCCTATCCTCTCGTGCATTGCTTGCCAGGCCTCCTTTCTTCAAGCCCTGCGACAGATAGGGCTGGTCTTCCTGAAGGACGGGTTCCCTATGTCCATTGCTGAACTATTCACGAAAACTTCCGTTCCGGGTCTCTTGCACATTGACTTCGCAGAACTAGACTGCGAGTTCCAAAACAAGTCATGTAATCAAGATTTCTTACATGAGGCCTTAATTGGGTGCGCATCAATGCCTAGGATGATATTTGCAAACGTATATCAGTCGGTTATAACATTCAATCTACAAAGAGATGTCGAGTAACATCGTGATATGACAGGTCTGGAACGCACCATAAACAACTCAAACTCTTGTTACACTCCATATAAGCATGTGACTTGTAAACGATACCTCTGATACCTCCTCGCCTGTATGAACGGGTCTAGTTCTTTCAACTTCCTTCGTTGTGGCCCAAACAAGCACGTCCTGAGGCTTAAATGCCCCATCGCTGCCGACCCATAATTTCTTCCAACTCGAGGGAGAATGAGCAAACATCAGTCTTCCATTAATGGAATCCCGCCAGCCACCAGCATCTTGGTATTTATCCAAGTTAGGAAGACCCATATGCGAGCCGACGATCATGGATCCTGGAAGGGGGGATAGGAGTATCGCGAGAAGGTGTGCCAAGTCTCGCTGTTGGGTCTCGTCGAAGAGATGGAAAAAAGACCCCGTATGAATGATGGAAATGTGGTGTCGAAGCGGAGTCAGCGAAGTGAGCTTGAGAAGAGAAGGGAGGGGACCTAGATCTGGTACCAAGGAAGTGGGTGCTGGAGACCCATCAGGAGAAAGGAAGGAAGGGTCAAAAATGTCCCCCGGGAGGAAGCAGATGGGAAAGGTCTCGGGAGACTTTTTGAACAACTTATTCCCTAATTCCCAGTATTCTGTCGTGGCATCAGTACAAGATGGAAAGTGATCAGACGGAAATCAGTATCACCGGTGTGAAGGTCAGACGCAATAATATTTTCCTGGGGAAATCCGTCGATTATGGCTTTACGTATATCGGTCCCGACTGCGATAGTGACAACTCAGAAAAGTGTCCCTCAAGGAGATACCATGACATACAGCAACAGCCCAAATCAAGAAAGAGAGCGCCCTTTCTTTCCTTGCCTAACCTGAGGATGGCATCGTAGGCGGGATATGTCGAGACCTTGAATCTGGCCGGGTGATAAATGCATCGCCCAGACGAGAGGAAGCTACTCACTTTGTGAAAGCCAGACGTCGAATGCAAGGGTATGGATACACCTGCGGATGAACTGTTACAAATGCCCCGCGAGAGCTTTCAGGGCTGACATACAGCGTAGGCTTCGGCCTGTGCTTGCAGGATGTGGGCTCGGAGCTCGTTTCCATCCTGAATACCGGTCTCAGCCTCGAAGAAGGCGAGCTCCTCGGGGCCCAAATTGTATATAGAGGGGTCAAGAGGGAGCCTGGGGTATGTTGACATTTGAGTGTCCGAACCCTAGACAAAGATATTTAAAGCGTACCTCAACGGTCGTGTTCTGGTATTATTGGATAGTGGATGGTCATGCAGACGTCACGTGTTTCCATTAGATCCCGCAAATAGCGGGGATCTCGAAGTACAGTAATGGCTCTACGGCGGTAACTGCCGACCGCCATGGTAGAAGGATGCCCGTCAATTCGTTCAGTTTCGTCCCTTCTCCCATCTCCATCGAGCTGGAGATGCTCGATACGGCCGCCAACGAGCCCCGCCCCTCGCTGCCAACCTCGCTCTCCGACTTTGCTCTGCTTCCCACTTCCTCTTCGGGGACACCCACGCCCTCCTCGCTCCTCGCTTTGGACGACGCTCTGAGTCCTTTTTTTCGCCGGCGCTCCAGTCTTCTGGCAAGCAATCCCATCACTGCCTCTCCCGGTGATGACTCCAGGACCAACGACAGCACACTTGCAGTGTCGCTTAGGCCCTCACGGTCACGACGAGGCCAATGTCTCGACTCTGAGAAAATGACCGACGAGTCCAGCCCTTCCGAACA
>QLPG01032740.1:0-11602 GCA_003314385.1 Gomphus sp. MG54 | reverse complement strand
ACGAGAGGTTGGCTATGTCAGTTGAATGACAAAGCGCGAGAACAAAGTATACAAAAGAGGAAACTATAGAGAAACTCTGGAGAAATGGTACAGCATTGAGGCTGTGCGAATAGAGGCTAGGGGCTATGATAGGGGGAGACTAACCAAAAAGGTAAGGATGATGAGTAACAACGAGAAAAGACTAACAGAATAGGAAACAGGTCTGAGTCATGCCAAGAAAAGGGGAAACATATAAAAGAAACAATAAGGAAGTTAGTCCACCAATAAACGTCTAACAACCTTGTCTACTACTCCTGAGGGGCCTTAGGAGGAGTCAGGAGACTGAGTCATCCCAGAGAATTTCCAGGTCACAGGCAACATATCTTCTACAATTTCTCCAGTATCCAATCCAAGGATAGGGGTCTGAGAGTAGGAGGACTAATGGGTATATGGTTGTGCACTCTTATTTTGTGTTTAAGTGTGAGTCGAATGGAGTGGGCAGGATAATCAGGATGGGATAGTGCCCTGAACTCTGCCTCATATTCCACTCTACTCCTATCATAATATGCTGGTCTAGACGTCATTCCAAGAAATATATATGGTTCTTGGCTTTCTGGGAAATAGACTGCATCTCCTATCATATATGACTGAGTGTATATTGGATGGGATTGTCTTCTGAGTGAGAAATGTGCTAGAGGGGGTACACAAAGATAATGATATGTTAATGGTTTTGCCTGGATCTGAATTCCATGGGTGTTGTAGCATTGCATGGGAATGAGTTCTGAAGAAGACATGATGACAAATTGAGAGTCTGAAGATTGGAGTACTGAATAGAATGGTTGGCTGTGTAATGTGGTGACAGGGAAGGTGATATGGGATGAGCACCGTCAGAGTCTGATTTGGAACATGGTTGAGATCGATCGCTTTACTATCAGCAGACAGTTCTTGGGGGACGGATGCAGGGTGGGTGGACACCTGAGTGATTGTCTGTAAGGCTTGTGAATGTGTGATGGGTCTTGAGTTTATGATAATCAGGAGTGTGAGTATGAAAATACTGTTAAATCCACATGTCAGGTGCTTAGCTAGATACTTCTGGAGGGGTTTCTGGAGGCTTCTGAAGGGTTTCCATGAGGGGGGTCAAGACTCCAATGGTGAAGGGATTAGATATCGTGGATTCATGGATGGAGATGGAAAGGTGGAAAGATGGGAAGTGGTGGGGACTTAGAGTTGTTCACAGTATTAGGTTGTATGACTAGTCATTCAAGTGTTTGAGGTTGAAGGGACTTGGCTTCAACTTATGTGTTGCGCCCTCCTCGATCATCTGTCCCTAATTTCAGAAAAGTTGGAAGGTTTACTGGAACTGAATCAGAAACTACGATGCAGATTAAGTCAATTTTTGTACTGGCAAATAGTCCAGTTGACTGGGGGTTTATATACATGTAACTAATCCTTGTACTATCTTTGCCAAGTAAAGACAAGGGGGAGAAAGGAATACAAGGGGCTAATAGAAAAGAGAGAACAAGGGAGTGAGGTACGCGATGATCCTGCACATTGTTTATCAAGGAGCAGAACTTAGGTCATGGAATCTCAGGGGTTCAGGATTATGGAACTTCAGGTTGATACAATGGATTTATGGAAAGCAATTGTTATAGACTTTTAATGGTCGGAAAGTCCCAGAAAAGGTGCAGGTGGTTGTGGGGAGTAATATGGGTTTATTGGGGGCATGGGCTATAATAACAGGCATTGGCACTGTATAGTTTATCCCTAAAGTAGATGGAAAAAAGTTTCAAGGAGTCGAGTTCACCAGAGTGTTACATGTTCCTACACCACAGAACACTCTATTGTCAATCCTCTTTCTTACCCCAAAAAAGAAATTCACTATTACCATAAAGAAAGACTGTGTCAATTTTGTCTAAGACAACAAGCTCCTCTTCACTGCTGAAGTAAACAATAACAATGTTGCTCTGTTAAATGGAACTACAATGCTCCTTAGTGAAAATGTCAACATCGCAAGCCTTGATCTCACCCTCTGGCATTGCCACCTCAGCCATCTCAATATCAACAGTATCCAGTTGCTGATTAAAAATCACCTGGTAAATGGAATAAAACTCACTTCAAACAAACTTCCTCCAGCCATTTATGAACCTTGTCTTGCTGGAAAACAACACCAAGCTGCATTCCCAACATCACTCATGCGATCTGCACAACCACCTGACCTCATACATACCAACCTTCATGGTCCACTCCCAGTCAGAACACACTCAGGCTTCCGATACTGGGTAATCTATATAGATGACAAAACACAATTTAAAACTAATATCTCTTGTGCAAGAAAAGCGAAGCACTCACTGCTTTCAAACAGTTCAAGGCATGGGCTGAAACACAACTGGGTTCCAAGATCAAGTGTCTTTGGGATGACAAAGGAGGGGAATGGATGTCAATGGAGTTTGAGGCCTTTACATCACAACCTGGCATAGAGTGCCAATATACTGTCCAAGATATGTCACAGCAGAATGGAGATGCTGAAAGAGGAATCCGAACAGCAAGTGAAGCCATCACCACAATGCTGTCTGAAGCCAAACTACTAGCCATCTTTTGAGGAGAGGCACTATCTGCCTTTGTGCATATATGAAATAGGAGCCCAACACATGTTCTTAAAAATAAAACACCATTTGAAGCATGGTATAACAGAAAACCCTCCATCAGTCACCTCAGGGTCTGGGGATGTACAGGATACATACATGTGTAGAAAGACTTAAGAAACAACCTGGGGTCACACACTCGAAAGTGCATCTTTGTTGGCTATTTTACCAGAATCAAAGGCTGGAAATTCTATGACCCTGAAACATGGAAGTTAATAGTAAGCAACGATGCAAAATTTGATGAACTTAATTTTATGGGCATGCGAATCACACCACCTGACATGGCCAAACCTCCATCAATTGAAATTCCAATAGAAAATAACCTAGACTCACCAGTAAATCTATCTACTCTGCTTCTCTGGTGCAGTACATGAGTCCATAGACCCCCAGGTACCTCCTGGGAGAGAGACCACAGCAGGATACATTGACAAATTGAAAATTTAGATGCACAATCTGAACAGGAGGTGATTGATGAAGCAGAGACATGTCAAACTCTGCCAGACTCATTCCTTACTCCCATGTCAGCTGTAGAAGCTGTTCTACAAGCCAATGATATTGAACCATGTACCCTAGTAGAGGCACTTAAGTGGCCAGATGGAGATTGCTACCTAGAAGCTGCAGTTGAAGAAATCAAAGCACTTGTTGACCATGGAGTATGGGAACTAGTTATACTTCCAGCTGGTAGAAGGCCATTGGGTCATGGTGGGTGTTTTGAGTCAAGTGTAATATGGATGGAAGTATCAAATGATACAAAATTAGAGTGGTTGAAAAAGGGTTTAGTCAACAACCAGGACTGGACTACATGGAAACCTATGCACCCACTGCTAAATCTACAGCTCTACAAGCCATACTTGCCATCACAGCTTGGAAGACCTGGAAATCAAGTCACTTGATATCTCCAGTGCCTTTCTCAATGGAGACATAGACACCGAGGTCTATGTGCAGCAACCTCAAGGTTTTCATGAAGGCGGTCCTGATACCATATGGAAACTACTTAAGTCCTTATATAGATTAAAGCAGTCACCACATGCCTGGAATAAAAAGTCATACTTGGCACTACAGGCACTAGGTTTTCACTAGGGAAATGCACAGGTCAGGCCAACCCACATGGGTCACCGGGTTGGGTGTCCTTGGGTGTGAGTGCGGGTCAAGCTGCGAGCACCCGTGACCCGGGCCCAACCTGGGGCGTCAACTCCGACACGAACGTGATGAACACGTACGTGCACGCGCCGACACGAATGCGACACCCCGAACGTGACGAATGTGCCGTATGGGCACGCGACGCCACGAACACGATGTACACGATGTATGCGCATGCGCCGCGATGTACGCAACGCCCATTACATGCACGCGCCGCCACATATGCAACGTACGTGCCATGACGAACGCGACGTACACGACGTATGCGCACGCGCCGTGACGAACACGACGTACGCGCCGCCACGTATGCGACGAACGTGATGTACGCAACGCCCATACGCACACCGCTGCCACGTACGCAACATATGTGCATGCGCCGTGACGAACGCGACGTACGCACCGCCACATATGCGATGTATGCGCATGCGCCATGACGAACACAACGTACCCGCCGCCACGTACGCAACGTATTGCGTGCGGGTGCGGCGTGCACCCAAGACCCGTCGACCCATGGGAATAAACCCATGG
Organism: Gomphus sp. MG54; assembly: GCA_003314385.1. NCBI lineage: Eukaryota > Fungi > Basidiomycota > Agaricomycetes > Gomphales > Gomphaceae > Gomphus > Gomphus sp. MG54. The sequence goes on along the minus strand of QLPG01032740.1, from coordinate 7,313 downwards.
GTTGACGGGTTCGGGTTTCCCATGGGTTGGGTGCAGGTCACCCACATTTGACCTGTGGGTGACCCGTGCCATTCCCTAGTTTTCACCAAATAAAATCTGACACAAGCATTTACATTTGGGAACACAATGGCATGTGGATAATTGTCCCTGTCTTCATGGATGACCTCACTCTAGTTTCAAAATCAGCTGAAATGATAGTGAAAATCAAACAAGAGCTGGCAATGCACTATAAACTACAAGACCTTGGACCAACATCTAGCCTCTTAGGTATTGCAATCACATGGGACCAAACATCACATCGACTCTGTCTATACAATGGCAATACTGATGGGACTATGAGCAATATACAGTAGGATAGTGGAATTTCTCTGTTGCAGCTATTTATTTTATCTCCTCAGTATAGTCAATAACTGAGTGTATATTCGAAAATATACCTATTTATTTTATCTTACAGAAGAATGAAAAGAAAATTAGCCTTAAAGGCTTGTACAATATATCATACAACTCACCTCCTCAGTATAGTCAATAACTGAGGAGGGAGGCTTGCGCGGGTCATGTCTCACCCGCATATACCTTGCAGCCAGCCCATGACCCTATCGAAGGTTTGAGCCAGTCTGCCGGTACCATACCCAGGGAGCCGGCCACACTAGTCACATCGTGTGTGGACAAGCACCCGTAAGTAGCGTACATAGTAGAACACGAATAGCTCCCTCAATAATGAGGGTAAAAATACAAATAAAATTGAGAAAAATCGAGAATTCGAAAGCGCACTGAATGATACTGAAATCGATATAATATTACAATATATTGAGATTGGTCTCTCAGGGGTGAGATGCTTGTTTGCACCCAACAAATACATCATCGACATACTGAAATGGTTTAATTTAAGTGACTGCACACCTGATGTAACACCTATGGAACCAGGACTGAAACTATCTCAATCCATGGCTCCATCCACACCAGAAGAGATTACACAAATGAAAAACATACCATATGCATGCGCAGTTGGATCATTAATGTACCTGGAAGTTGTGACATGCCCAGACATTGCATATACAGTTGGAGTAGTCTGCCGGTTCACTCAAAACTCAGGACTTGCTTGTCAGGAGTCGGATACTGACGGACTTTGGTACTGCCGAAGGGTGTTGTCGAAAGGTCAGGCGGACTATGGCCAAGTCCTGCAGGCCAAGAGTAGTGGCGTTGGCTTCAACGTACTCGTGCGTTGCGCCCTACTTGCCGTGCGTGCCACTGTATTTGCAACAGACAGATACTCAGGGGGATGCTGAAGATGCCAGCCCGAGTCGAGGACTTAACAGAAGAGAAGAAGGTAGAAGGGCCTAAGCCTAGTCGATACCCAGAATGAGGAAGTATGTACATGCACCTCCTACTTATATAGGTTAAGAAGCAACATGTGGAATAAGGAATGTGGGACAACAAGGTATGCAATGCATGTGGTTATTGTCCACAATGAGTAAAATTAGAATAAGAGATGTAGGGTGGAAATAGAACAATGAAGGACAGAATAATAGGACATGCCCTAGCACAATAGGAAATGCCCGATTGTAAAACAAGGCCATAACTGAAGATAACACAAGGGCAGGAAGTGCCGAGGTGAGGCGGACCGAGGAGTGAGGAGTGGGCGTAGGAATGAGGGGTGTGACCGATATGTGCGTCTGGCCGAGAACGACTCATTGAATGGTTCGTGCTTGGTTATTAATGGAGTATTTTAGTCGGTACTGCCGAGTTATTGGGTCCTCGGTACGTGTACTTGACATTGCTCACTGGAAAGCTGTGAAGCATATCTTCAGATATCTTAAAGCCATACAAGACCTTAATCTCACCTTTTTGCCTGTCACACCTCATGAGCTCTTGCAAGCTTATGCCGATGCCAACCATGGGGGAAATACTGATAATGGCAAGTCAACCAGTGGTTTCCTTATCAAAATTAGATCTGGAGCTGTCAGCTGATCAAGCAAGCTTCAATCTGTAGTTGCATTATCTACCACAGAAGCTGAATACACTGCTGCTGTTCATGCTGGAAAGGAAGTCATTTGGTTCCAACAGTTTCTCATGGAACTTGGTGTCACATTTGACTCTCCATCCACACTTCAAATGGACAATCAATCTGCGATCACTGTCTATAAAAATCCTGAGCATCATGGACACATGAAACACTTAGACCTACACTTCTTTTGGCTCTGGGATAAAGTTGAAAAGGGAACCATATCACCGGCATTCATCTCTACAATTGAAATGACAGCCGATCTTCTTACCAAACTGCTTGAGTGAACGAAAGTTGAAACCTATCGGAACATGATGGGTCTTGAAGCTCCACAGTAGTGACTTATCAGGGGAGGGTGTTGAAGGTAATATATTCACCACTAGAGCTCTACTACTTTCTTTCTCTATTTTCTTTGGTTCTTTATTTGCCCGACTTGTAAGCACCAATATAAGCACCTGCTTATGTAAGTCCAAAATTGGCACTTTGGTTTTTCGTCTTTGTTCTTCCATTGACTCAAAACCAAAGGTTAATGTAAAAGGCAACAAATTCCCACAGTGATGTCTTCTTTCAACTGGGCCAAAAGGCCACTATGCCAGGTTATCTGGCATTAGTCTGTGGGCACTATTTAAACAGCAATTTGTTACATGTATTCACCAACCATTGCAATGGTATGTAACAGTTAACACCTTTGTCCTGTGTGAGCAGTAAGAAATCCTATTAGATTACTTCTGCTAACAGCACAGGGGTCTAAGGTGTCTGGAAGCTAGGCCCAATGATGGGTAGATCCCAGGGGATGGATGAATGATGGATGGAGGCCTGGGTGATTGCTAGGGAATGGCATGGGTCACCCACAGGTCAAATGTGGGTGACCTACACCCAACCCATGGGAAACCCAAACCTGTCAAGCTTTGGGAATGCCGAGGTACTGGACGAGAATGGCCAAGTCCTACAGGCTGGGAGTAGTGGCATTGGCTTCATTGTACTCATGTGTTGTGTCCTACCTGCTGTGCCTGCCACTGATTTTCAGCAGACCAGTACTCGGGAGGATGCTGATGATGCCGGCCCAAGTCGAGGACTTGACAGAGGAGGAGAAGGTAGAAGGGCCTAAGCCTAGTTGATACCCAGACTGAGGAAGTATGTACATGCATGTCCTACTTATATAGGTTCAAGAGGCGACATGTGGAATAAGGAATGTGGGACAATAAGGTATGCAGAGCATGTGGGAGTATTGTCCACAATGAGTAAAATTGAAATGAAGGAACACAAATGAGAATAGAACAATAAAAGATAGGATAATAGAAATGTGACCAAGGATAGGACAATAGGGAGTGCCCGACTATAAAACAATGGTTGCAACCAAAGATAAAACAAGGACAGGAAGTCCTGAGGTGAGGTGGATTGAAGGATGAGGAGTAGGTATGGTGGGATTAATGGATGATAAGTGGCATCAAGTATGTGAGGGGTAATGGCAAGGAGTGTGGGTGGTAGATATGCTGAGCTGAGACTGGTGTACCAAGTGATATGCATGCAGTGTGGACACTTGGACATGGACATAGGATGGCTGCTTGGTTGGCACTGCTGAATTAATGGGTCTCGGTATGTATACTTGACAAAACCCATTAACCCATGGGTTTTTTCCCATAGGTCGATGGGTGTCAGGTACATGCTGCACCCACACATGTGTGGCGTGTTGTAATCTAGAAGATAAAGACTCAGTCGTGTAGTTGTAACTCGACGGAGGAAAGACTGAGTTAACTACATGGTATTTATACTATAGGAGTGTAGCACAAATACAATAGAAATAAATACAATAGAGGGTAAGAACAATGGTTCCATACCTGGTGCGTAGCATGCAGCACTGCCTTCCAATATAGCACATATGACACATACAGCATGTATGGCCCATATGACATGTATGTCCTGTACGGCATGTATGATGTGTATGGCACATATAACATGTATGGCCCATATGGTGTTGAGATGCACTGAAGTCCCCTTTTATGTTTCCATTTGTGCATGACTGGTATTTGGCCAGATATGACTTGTTTTATGTATTACACCTTCGATGTTTTGAGCTGAGTTTGAATTTAGCTTACATAACAATACAGTTTTCACTTTTGTGCTCCAACAGGTTATGGGCCCTGCACTTTATCTATAGACATCTACATAACACCACCTATTGTGTTTTGTACTTACCCATACGGACTAGATGGTGTAGTGGTTAACACCATAGCTATATATGCTATTGCCCTGGGTTCAAACCCCAGTCTGGTCATTCTTTTCACCTCAACAGGTTATGGGCTTATCTATAGACATCTACATAACACCACCTATTGTGTTTTGTACTTATCTAGGCCCTCTATCATTGGCCAGCAATTGATCCCTGATCAGAGCTCATCTAGGCACTATAAAAGCACCTCAACAATCACACCAACTTCGCTTTTTTGCCCTATTACAGCTCTCTTTTTCCCTTTCCTTCCCCTCAGCTTCTCCCAGCAGTTGCTCAACAACCTCCTAAGGACTTCAGCCAGCCAGTGGTAGGACAGGATCCCTCCTCATTGCCTGGTGTTGCAAAGCCACACCCCTGGCATAGTCTTTGAATAGTTTGCTGGTTGACTGAGGCCTCTTGTCATCCTTGGGTGCTGGAATCTGTGGTCTGCAGATTCTTAACAGTTCACCTGATTTGTGGCGAGGTTGTGCCATTCTATTCTGAGCCCTGAAGTTCTGAAGTTGTTGGAGAGTAACTGGTGCCATTTGGACCATTTTTCAACCTCTAGAACCCTTAGGACCCTCCTTAGGACCCTCCTTGGCCACTGCTTGGTGTTCCACTTTGTCTTTACATCTTCTGCCTATATCTGCTCTATTTGTGCATCGATTAAACACGAAATTAAGCGCCCATAGACGAGGCATATCAATACATTCATTCATTCACCTACAACACACCAATCTTCGCACCAACCTCACCAGAAAAAACCATGTCTACATCCACCTCCAATGACAATACCACCTCTCTAAAATTTCCCATGCTGTCAGACACAAATTATCATAACTGGGCATTCAATATGACTGCCATGTTACGCTCTCAGGGTTTGTGGATGCTTGTTAATAACAAGAAGAAGCACCCTACAGTGTCTGCATATCAGGAAAAGTGGGATTTGGATTAGGAGATGGTAGCAGGTCTATTTGCTTCAGCTTTAGAGGCAGGAAATTCAGGGAATTGAGCATGATCCAGTGAAGATGTGGAATGCCCTTCATAATGTTCATGTACAGAAACAAGCAGGCACTCATTTCAATGCTTATGATGCTCTATGTAATATCAGAAAAGAGCCAGATGAGACAGTCTATTCACTCATTGATCCCTTTGTCACCAAAGACAGCAGTCATCTCCATCACTCCACCCAGTCTGCCATGCTTGCAAACAAGCAGATTCCCTCCCTTCTCTCTGCTCACATTGTCTCTAATGTCAGCTACCTTTGGTGCACTGATTCAGAAGCTTCTGCACATATGACTCCACACCGGCACTGGTTCAAGGAACTCAAACCTCACAAAGTGGCTATAGAATTGGCAGACAATAGTGTGGTGTATTCTGAAGGGATTGGCACAGTGGTTTTCTGCCCAAAGGACAAGAAATTGACCCCCATACTTCTTTCTGATGTATTATATGTTCCCCAGCTTTGAAACAACCCCCTCTCAGTCCTCTTCTTGACTGTCCATCGTGGGATTAAGGTCGAGATTGTGGGAACCATCTTGAAGTTCGATAAAATGGGCAAACTGATCCTGACTGCCACTGTCAAAGGGAGACTTGCATACCTAGATGGGGATACACTCACTCAGGATGAGGTGAACACAGCCATTGCTGCATCAAAAACTTTGGACTTAGAGCTTTGGCACCATTGTTTGGCCACCTTGGCATTGATGCTATCAAGCGACTTATCACTCAGGACATGGTAGAAGAGATGGATATCACTTCAGACACTCCATTCCTAGCAATCTGTAAAACATGCATTCATGGGAAATAACACAGAGAACCATTCCCAAAGAAAGCTTCTTCCAGAGCCACCCAAATCCTCCAGCTTGTCCACTCTGATATCTATGGTCCATTAAAAGTACCCACTCCTTGGGGATTCAAATATTGGATCACCTTCATTGATGACAAGTCTCGCCTTGTGTACATCTACCTGATGAAAACTAAAGACCAGGCACTGGACACATTCAAGCAGTACAAGACATTGGTGGAGAACCAGACTGGAAAGACTATAAAGACCCTGAGAGATGACAAAGGAGGGGAATACTCTTCAAAGGAGTTTGGATCATTAACTGCCTCTTCTGGGATATTCAGACAGAACACTGCACCAGCCACACCTTAACAGAATGGAGTTGCAGAGCACTTTAACTGGACATTGGAGGAAGGGATAATTTCCATGTTCCATGATGCAAACCTCCCTCTTACATTCTGGGGTGAAGCTGCTATGGCATTTGTTGAAGTCCACAATTCCTCACCCACTTCAGCACTGCTCCATAACACTCCTTTTGAATCCTGGCATGGTCATAAACTGTCAAGTACATGTACTGGGAACCATCCACTCTGCAATGCTGACCGAGCAACCATCCTATATCCACAAACAAGTGTCCATGCCACATGCATAACACTTGGTACGCCAGTCTCAGCTCGGTACATCCACCATCCACACTCCTTGTCTGTACCCTTCGGTCCATCTCACCTCAGGACTTCCTGCCCTTGTGTTATCCTCGGTTACAGCCCTTGTTTTATAGTCGGCCACTCCCTATTGTCCTATCCTTGGCTATGTTTCTATTATCCTATCCCTTATTGTTCTATCCCTGTTTTGCATTCCTTCATTCTAATTTTATTCATTGTGGACAACAACCACATGCTCTGCATACCTGTTAGGGAATGGGGAGCTCTCCCTTATTTTCTACAAGACTTCTGAACCGGATCAGCCTACAAGATCCAAACCTCTCCTCCCAGGAATAATCCAACTTAAATCAGTCTCATTTGGACTACCAAAAAAATATCATAATATTTTGGCTGGCCATCTAAGAGTGAATTACACTCAAGTAATTAACTCTTAAATCTCCAAGCTCTTCAAGGCCAAGGAAAACCTCCAGAAAACACATATATATTTCGCTTATTTCTATTTTGGACCCACAAGGACCCACAGACAGGTGCCAAAAACTTACACATGGAAAATGGTGCCAAAGTGCTGGTCCAAGCTCTCAAGACTCAATTGTATAACAAATTCCTGGGTTTATGTGACAATTATTACACTCAAGGTCAGCCCAGAAGCATGAC
>QLPG01032726.1:808-14653 GCA_003314385.1 Gomphus sp. MG54 | reverse complement strand
TATAAGGAAAATAAAGGAAAAGGAAATAGACCCTAAGGGCTGTTTTCTGATAGACATGACTCATTCCCAGGAACTGTGATCCTATTGGCTTGTACTATAAACAGTTAGGAGATACTTTAGCTTACTAATCATCCTGTAAATTAGTATAAAAGGAGGCCTTGCTGCTGTCAGGAACCATATGCTGGCATACCTAACTATTCATTTCAGCCCACTCAGCCCAACTCTGCTCTCACTTGCTATTCAACTATATGCCCTCAGCCCACGGACTATATGCAGGTGTAGTATTTCCATTCTTGCTTTTCACGATCCTTGGCTTTCTTATTCTATTATAGGAATCTAATCAACTCCTAGTAGATTTGAAAGTAGTATAAAGATCTTGTACTTCAGTAGTTCAGTCCTCAGTCAGATAATCAACCTTGATTCTCTACTAGCTAATTCTCTGTCTCACCTTTCCAAAATTAGGGCCAGTGCAATCCAGTGGGGGCAACACATAAGTTAAAGCCATACCCTGCCCCAAACCTCGCCATTGAATATCTTTGAAAGATTTTACATTTAATTACAATTATATCATTCCTTCACATCGTAACAGCTGCCCTGCTTTGAAGCACTCAAATTAATCATCTCCTTTCCACTTATCAGAGTGACATTGTGAGTATTCTTAGTCAGCTGTTGATAGTCCAGTATTAGTATTAGATTCAGCATAAGTAGTTGATAGTCCTGCTTAGTAAAACTGATTCTCCAGAGTGAAATTGTTCTGTTAATAGTCCAGTTCAATTGCATTCTACTCTGAGGATTTCTAATCAGTGATAGTCCTGATTAAAGACTCTTTGTCTCTTGAGATTACTTTACTGTAATTTCTGTTTTGGCCTCACCCTCATTTTAGAGTGCATTGACTGGGTTTGTCAAGTACACATACCGAGTGTCTGGTCATTTGGCAGTACTGACCGGACAGCCAGACTACATCCATGTACAAGTGCCCACACCGCATGCAAGTCACTTGGTATGCCGGTCTCAGCTTAGCACATCCATCATCCATATTCCTTGTCCCTATCCTTTATCCGCTCTGCCCCTTTCACCATCCTTTAATCCTACCCCATCCACTCCTTATTCCTCAATCCGCCTCACCTTGGGACATCCTGTCCTTGTTTATCCTTGGCCACAACCCTATTGTTTTATAGTTGGGCACTCCCTATTGTCCTATCCTTGGCCACATTCCTATTATTCTATTTCCATTGTCCCATCCCCATTTGCATGCCTTCATTCTAATTTTACTCATTGTGGACAATATCCCCACATGCTCTGCATATCTTATTGTTCCACATTCCTTATTCCACATGTCACTTCTTAACTTATATAAGTAGGACATGCATGTACATACTTCCTCATTCTGGGTATCGACTAGGCTTAAGCCCCTTGTCTCCTCCTTCCTCTGTAAAGTCCTCTACTCAGGCTGGCACTCTCGGCACCCCCTGAGTACTTTCTCTGTCCCAAATTGGTGGCATGCACGGCACAATGCACGAGTACGTTGAAGCCAAAACCACTACTTCCTGTCTACAGGACTTGGTTATACCCATCCGCATCTTTGGCATTACTGAAGCTTGACAGGGTTATCCATTCAGTCCACTTACTTCCTCTTTCCTCTAAGTACATTCCCTTTGATTGGAATATCTCTGGACCCCTAAGTATCCTAAACCTAGAGACTTTGATAGTCTCATTTATTTCTGCTAAAAAATACATCACTTACTTGTTGTATTAGCTTGCTAGAGTTATTACACAGTTTGTGACCAAGGTACAAATATTAAATTATTTCTGGATTTGTGCTGCAGCAGGGTTTGAAACTCTTCTTTGTCTCACTTTACTTTACACAGTGCTTGACTGAAGTGTTGTACCTTTAACACCAAGGTCTTGTCCAGGGTCCAAAACATGTGTATTTCATTGTCTTTTCTTCCCCCAATACCTGTAAAAATATTTTACTTATCTGATGTTATGTATGATGCATTCCTCCTGTATTCATGTCTCAAATGGTTCTCCTGCCTGTGTTTCATGTAGTATTTAGTCTATGTACTGTAAAAACAAATGGTGATCACATTTTACCCTTGACTATCAAGTTTGAAATCAGGAAAATTCATGTTTATTGTTTTTGTCTGTCTAAATTGGCAGAAAAGTCTGTATAAATCTTTACTGTAGTGGTCTTTGGACCAATGTACCTAAGTGGTCTTTGGACCAACCTATGTAAGTGCTTGGCTACACTGGTAATCCGGTGGATTATGGGTGAAGTGATAAGATTAAGATTACTTTTATGCTGCAGAACGAGTCCACTCGCTGCGCAGTCATGTATTCACGATCTTTGATAGCTCTGGCAATATTAACGACACAACCGAGTTATTACGCATCATAGGAGATGGTGACATGGCCTGGCATCCTGGAAGAGAGGAGACGGGGATGAAGGACCGATTTGGCAATGCGTTCAGCAAAGCGTTGCGACGGAGAGCAGAAGCATACGAAGGATTAGAGAAGTGGAAGGATGCTCTTGATGATTGGGAGCGGTTGGGAGCACTCCATACTCTTAATGTTGTCCATAAGTTTGTTCATGCCTTGCTCAGTTCAGTGAAGGTTTGGAGGTCCCTATTTCATGCTAAAGAACACTCTAGGTCTAGAACGATAGAGTATGTGCGTGCAGAGTTTACATTACTTTTTTCTTTCTGGAGACACTATGTAACTTGCTTGTACGATTGCCATGCCGTCGAGAATTGCCCGAATTCAGAACAGGGCTTTTGACAATTTACTTTCGGCGCTACTGGGAAGCCAACGCGTTCGTTAGCGACGGTACGTTAGCCCCTACCGTCTCGCCGAGAAAAAGCCAGGTTGTTGATGTGATATTCTAAGAATGCAGCAACTCTTGTCAAATTTGGAATCTTTCTCGATGGCACTGCCTAGATCTAGGGAGTGTGGGTTTATAGTCTGCCAGGAGCACTCAAAGTAGGGTAAGAGTATGCCTACATTTTCCGAATTTGAGAATTATCATCCCAGCCTAGGGCTTACTACCGCGAAGCTCATTATGGCTACATCCACCACGATGTCTAATTCTCCAATTTGACAGCATTTACTGCGTGGAAATCTGCTCAAAAACTTGAGGGCTGACACCTTCAATGGACATTTGCTTCACCAAATTGAAGAGACAGCCGACCGAACACCCTACGCTCAGAATAGGGACAACTAGACCAGAAATCGAGAGGTCCAGAAGCTATAAGACATGCGCTTACCTCAGGGAGATTTACATCATCGCACAAGCTCACCATGTTCGCTGTATTTTCCTTTTTTTGAGTGCCGTCCGTTTTCTCCATGTTTCGCTCGTGCTTACCAAACGAGCTCACAGAACAAAAGAACCGATGATCATGTCGAAGATCCAAAGACTCACATCATGTTTATTGCTTCGAAGAAGTCATAACATTCGGGGATGTGCTGAGATTAACGGCGTGATCAGAATTCATATGCCACAATATGAACTGGGTAACCCTTCGATGGTCATGCGAGCCACGTTCTTTCCCCCATCACAATCGCCAGTGTAATTGAAGAAGACCGCGAGGGTCACGAAGTAGCTAGTTTAGTGTTGTTTGGCATCGACTGCCGACAGGTCCTGCCATCCACTTGAAAATGGAAACGGTGCCTAGGAAAGTTGGATCTCATGTCAGGAAGAATGACTCTAGATGGATGGTTGCGATCATGCGGATTCCCAGCTATGACAGGTGTGGTACTCCTAGCATAGAAGGGCTATGTTAAACTACGAAAACCAGCAGGCAGAAAAGATATCGAGCACACCGGAAATCCCCCATATATGATATGGTGCCCACAACTTTTTAGAAAATTAATGACTCGGGTTTCATTTAGTCATTATGAGTGTTCTGAATCCCTAGAGATGCAAGCCAGCCGCCGCTTCGTGCGGTGCAGTACAGTACTAGGACGTGTAAAGCTCGCTGAACTCTTCAGTTAATAGGAATGATCACAATACAGAAAAAAAAAAAAAAAAAAAACAGATACAAAAATAAATAAATGCAAGATGACCTAAGTACCTAGACCTTCTTTTTTTCCCAAGTATTTTGCATATCGCTCTGAGAAGCATCGTCTGAAACGGAGGAGTAATATGAGTGTGATTGGTACGGGTCTTTACGATGTGAAAGAGAACCTGATTGGTCAGAGTATTTCGAGCCTTGTCGTGAGTTTATGTTATGACTCGTCAATGAGATGGTAATCCGGATGCCATGTGGTCAAACAGTAGTCAACACTAGAGAGAACTGAAACATGGGGGAGCCGACAGAGTCGGGGGTCTCCGTCGAGGGAATTTCCACCAGGTAGAACTTGTCGAAGTTAGGACGCTGAGTACCAACTGACCATGCTCTAGCATCGCTGGGATAGCAAATAGAAGAGATGGATTCAAAATACAGGCAGATTGATTTTGAACGATGGAATGCACGTCCGTATATAGGTACGGGTATTTTGTCGATGCACAGTATATGGATGAAAGCATTACTCAGATAGAAACCTAGATGCACATGACCATTTTGAGTGTAAATACCAGCTATGGCTTCTAGTGTCAGTGATCCGCACAGACGCCGTACTAACTCGTTTGTCAATGAAAAAGTTGACTGAATTGCAACGACTGTGCGATCCGTAGGACTCTGCCATTTCGTGATTTTTGAGTTCAAGGGTGGTGTCATATATAAAGGGAGGGAAAGGCGTGCAGATCCCAAAAGACGACACCTTGACTGATTTCACACAGCTCGGGTGCATTGTCTATTAAGTTTCATATGAAAGGATCATCTTCCAATTTTGAACATTTCCGTTAGATGTTGCTCGTGGGCGACTGATCCGCAACTCGCGGTATCCGTGGCTCGTGGTGTCGATCAGCATCGCGCCGACTGGGCGATCCGCAGGTCTGTCCGTTTAGCTAAGTTTGAGTTCGAGGGTGATCCCGTTGTGCGCCATGATCCAGGCTGTGTGCCCATGTCGTGCCCATTGCCTGACGGTTGCGGCAGTGGTAGGCGGGCGTAGCGAGCCAAGGGCAATGATGACGTCTTGTTGACTGATGACGCGCGCTGGGCTTGGCTGGTGGTGAATAATGCGGGGACGGGCATCGCAGGCATGTGTCCATTCCATTGGCCGTCCCTTTGTCACTTTACCATTCACTTGACTAGCCGGCTGATGGAGACACGTAAGAAAAGCTGGCCGCCCTGTACTTGGGGTGGTTTTCGGTCCACAGCGATCACTTGGTGGTAATCGGATGGGCATCTCAGGGTGCGAGTCTCCCGGAGCACGAGACTGGACAAGCCTGTTTGGGACTCCGCCTGAATGTTCAAACCGCGGGGGCGATGACACCGCGGATCGCTGCACTATAGCTGATTGAGGGACTCTGATGTCTTTTTATTTATTTGTATTCCTTGACGACCTGGCAAGTTAATTAACACACCGCACTCGCTTCTGTTCCGGCATTCATCTTGTCATACTGCGTTTATCATCCAATCATTCCTTTCATAGGCAACGATCGGTCCTCTTATGTGTGGTTCGGTAGCGATATATAGAGCTCGTCTTTTCATTTTGTGTCCTGCTTGTTCCACCCCAACTTTCCATCGTGGACCATGGTTGCCGACTCCGCAGACTCTCCGTCCTCCTCGTTCCACATGTCTCTCGACGGCAGCGAGCAGAACCACCGCAAGCGCAGACGCAACAGGATGCGCGTGTCATGCCTCAACTGCTACGCATCCAAGCGAAAGGTGAGCCGTGCGGTGTCCCACCACTCTTCCCAGATCTGATACGCGTGCGCAAGTGCGACAGAAAACGCCCTTGCACGCGTTGCATAAAACATGGCCTGGTACGCACAGTCTATCCCGCTCTCGTACGTGGCGCTCACGGCACAGTAGACTGGTCTCTGTGTGTATGAACTTGACGATCCTACTGCGCGGTAAGTTGTACGCCTATTTTCGTCAAGTGGGCCCACATCCAACAACATCTCCAGAGATAAAACCCAAGTCGACGAGACGACGCGTCTCAAAACCCGGATTGCCGAGCTTGAGTCGGTCATTCGCTCGCTCAACAACAGACCCCATCCCCGCTGGCTCGCACCGGACGGCGTCACGCACGATCCCTCACTGGTAGCCCTCAGGCGCGGATCGAGGAGGCGCTCTAAAGCAACGTCCAAGTACATGCGGTCTGCTTCTGTTGAAGCGTTCTTCGACGCTATCGCCGACGAGGAGGCTCATGGCGACTCGGAAGACCTAAAAATCAAGGTTGAACAGGAGGCGTTCACGCCCGAATTCACACCATCTGAAGCCGGCCCGTCGCTCTCCTCGGTCGGCTCTCCCCTCACCCCAATCTCCCCACTCTCCCCCGATTCTCCGCCGTGTGCTGCTGCTCAATATTCTCTCCAATCTGCTTCATCTGTATCGCCTTCATTGAATGCTATTGTTCCTGCTTCTCCCCTCTCGACACCCTTTTCATTTCAAGACACCCCATATATAGCCCCAACAGGGTTTTCTCCCCCTATTTCTAGCTTTGTTCAAGGCAGGCGCGATGATGCGGGTATGCAACATTGTTCCCCTCAGCTCCCGCTCAAAAAAGACGGTGTCAGTTCCGCTGGGTCTGAGTCATCTGAAGATGGTCCCCCACTCTCTGGTCTCTTTAGAGGTCCAGGCGAAAGCCAGATGTCTCCTTACTTAAATGCATTCTCGGCGCCTCACCCCTCCATCGTTCATGCGAGCGTCGGAACACAGACTTCGCCCCCGGTAGTATGTTCACCTCCCAGAACTCCAAACTGTTCTCCCGATGCACAGGTTCCTCATCATTGCCAACTCGATGCGAATAATTCTGGCGCTGCATGTCGCTGCCTCACAGACCCGACTATGTACACCCCATTGTTACATTTCGCAAACGCACTCCGGACGGCTCGCGATGCTCTACAATCCCTTCACCATACCTCTTCTACTTGCGTACTCTTTCGTCGCATCACAGAACTCGACGATCACATCTTGTACGTACCTCCCCCCTCCCCCTCATACAGATATGCCGAAACTCACCCCCGCTTTGCTGCAGCTCCGCATCCCCCCCCACACCCACCATCAGCCCAAAACCTACCCCGGAGCACGAGTTCCTCGACAGCGTCTATGTGTCTCAAACGCGTCCCATGCTGCTACCAACACTTGCGCCATCGTCTCCGCCCCCGCGTCCGTTCGACTCTGCCGTGCGTCACGCTCACGCTCACACGATCCCCTTCTACTCGCCGGTCCATCCTACCGCTGAGGATCACTATCTCGACCACCAGTCGTTCGCCATGACATCAGACATGCTCACATATCCTAGTGACGCTCTCATGTACCCGCAGCTCCGCGGATGGGACGTGGGCCCGACGCATATCTAAAAAAGGGAACTCCCACGGACATTAACTTTACGCTTATATACTCGTCGCAATTCTGTGTCCCTACTCGTTATACGTTTCCTCATTACGCCTTTACGTGTCGGTTGTCTTCTTCGCTTATCATTTTTTTCGCGTTTCATGCATAGCGTTTCGTTTTCCCTAAACAGCAGCAATTGTTACTTTACTTTTGCCCTCTCGGGTTCATTTTACCACCCAGCAGTATCACCCTGTAGCATAGATACACGCACATATGAAAAAACTCCAAATGGTTTTTTCTTTCTCTGAACATGTCGAGTCTGATACGCTTCGGGAGGGTTTAATCATGTCATGTCCACATTTTCAAGGTGGGGCCTTGCTGAATTTGGTAACGGTTTAACTGAATTCAAAGTAACCTCTGCAGGCAACAGACATCGTTTGACTTTGATCTTCTTCTTTCATGCAGAACTAAGTATCCATATCCATAGGCGGCTCTTGTCTCAACTACCTCAAGTTCAGTCAGTGTCCTTGGTGCATTGAATCGGCGGATAAATCAAGCGAGGGGCAGTCCTGTTTGGGATGGACGACATGGACGCGACCCGGAATTTGGGCAACTTGGAACACAGCGCAACACGTAAACTCGGGGGGTGTCATCCAGGTACGGTTTTATTAAAAGGAACATTCTGATTTTCTCGCCGAGCCAGCCAGGAGAACAAGAGAAAAAGAAATCATAATCATAATAATAATCTTAGATGCTGCACTGTCATCAAAGTTCGAAACTTCTCGTGATAGTATCGAAACGGGATAACACTGCGCTTTATGCATTCGAAGCGCTCTAGAGTGGAATAGAAGGCAATCAGACTTATAGGTCTTCGAACGCGAGAAGCTGATCAGAGAGTGACCTCCACCGCTAACTGGACATTGGCGCATAGAACGTACACATACACGTACGCGCGAGTGCGAGCTCCAAGGGTTGGGCATAGCCACGCTGCATCGGGAAACTGGTAGGTGAACACGGTTAGCACCTTGATGTGTGAAGGGGGGGGAAACGAGGGGGGTGGGCCGAGATAACCGGTGTAGTGTGACCCGAGATAACCGGAGTGATATGAGTTGTCGTTCGGATCGGGAACTCGCCTCACTTGAGTCGACCCGCCGTTGGGCGGGCGGGGGGGCGGCAGCATCCTGGATGAGATCTGGAGGGTGACTGCTACTAGAAAGGAAAAATGTAGAGGGAAGTGTAGTGTGCCTTTGCGGAAGACAAGGAAGTGGAGTCGTTGTCATTATTGCATTATTTCTCAGACGTGGGCTTCCGATTCTGATGATTGCAAGGGGGATCGTCAACTTGAAGGGGGGGCGTGAATAAGTTGGGTAATATATGCTACCGCTGAGGGTATAATACTATGACCCCACAGTTGTCCTTTAATATACAGAAATTTGACTTGTTTATTGGTTTATTGACCGTATGGCAAAGGTGGAGGGAGTAAACTGCAGGTCTTGCGTCCAATTTTGATGATTCTCTATACGGCCGAGTCTGCTCGTTTGGTCATCGATAGTCTTGCCTCATTTCAATCGAGTCTGTAAGATTAATGGACTTCTGCTTCTGAACCGGATCAGCTAACTATCGGATCAAAGCTCGCAGGAAGAAAACAACAGATTGAAATTTTTCAAAGTAGAGAGGCGATGGGGACCGGACCTTGAATTACCGGGGAAATAGTTTTCAGAAGAAAGAGAAGCGTAAAGAACAAAAGAAAAGAAGAATCCCAAAGAGATTAAATCTCGGTATTGCCGATTTGTAATGTATGGATGTTGCTGCAATGCCGGAAGCGGCATCTAAAAGAAAACCATGCCAGATTCAGGCGTAAATATTTCAGACAGATCGATAGCCAGAGAGGGGATCATAGCTGTCCCAGTAACCGCAATCCTTAGGTAGCGTCGCTTAGATGATCATTTTCATCTCTGGTTTTGGCTTTTTTTTTTCTTTTTTTTCTTTTTCTTTTGAATGTGACAAGTGAACTCGATATGTAAGCTCACGAGACTGAACAAATGGTTGACTCGCATGGAAGCTCTGGAAACTGGAGGCAAGAGAAACACCTGTGCGTGCCTGCTATCCCTTTGCAATGTCGTCAAGATTCGATCATCAACCTAGCACGGGTTGGACCAGATGCCGGATGACCTAAATGCTGGGGGTTGAGAAGTGTGAGAAAAAAAGGAGAGAATAGTCACTTCATAATTTCTTGATGTCCGTATCGTTCGGGTTAGAGAGAAGTGAACTGTGCTAATGCTGAGATTGACGTAGAAACGAAGTATTCGCGTACGTTTCGGTCTCAAGTGGCGTGCCGAGTAATCCTTGATTTTGGGGCTGAATCGAGAACAGGGTGTGCTTCATAGCGTGTACGCAGTAGCATCTTAGCATGCTTGGAAGCGGTGACAGGCATGCGGAATTGAGTAATCCTAATGATTAGATTACTGTCAAGGACGAATGCAAAGGATCTCTTCTTTATGAGTGCCAGTGGAAGCCATTCTTTAATGCAATGATCTGTGTGGTTGGACATGAACTGGATTCCATGTTCACTTGGAAGCATGACTTGGCGCCCAACGCCTCAACAATGGTAGAGGGGTTCCGTAAGGATTCAAGACATTCATTGAGAAACATATTCTTATTGGAGCTCCATAGGCACTTGCTTGCAATCATAATAGGGGCGTTGAAGTATCCCAAGTGAATTTTGAAGTAACAAGAAGCGATCGTAGTAATATTGGCACCTGTCATTTACATTAATAATCCTGGGATGGTGTGGCATTATTTATATCTATGATTTATCAAGGAATAACGATATCTTAGCTAGGATAGGACATAGATTCGCATTGAACAACACGTCCGGGAGATCCCTAAAGGATATAGCATCAAAAGTCAGTGATTTAAGGGATTCTGCATCATGAATAATTACGAGATGGGACTACGTAGAAATCCTTACATACCAATCCTGAGGAGATGTTTGGGATTTTTGAGAAGAGTGACTGGAATGGGCGGAACAACCTCGGGATCACTAGTTTACAAGGACGTAAATGGACTTGAGACTTCTATACAGCGTCTTTGTAGGGACTTCCAGGAGTCCATGCATAATCGACTGGCAGGATCGCAGACATGACACTGTAACGCATTGGAGGTATGTCAGTTGTCGCGGGCTAAGAAATCCCTATTCGTGGTAGCCACCCTCGACTTTTGGACACGTAAAACCTATTAAGAAAAATCATATTATATATACAGGCCTATGGTCGCAATTGACATTCCAGTGCCAGAGCTCTCATGTTAGAATTTCCTCGCAGCAGTTCGATCCAGGAGAGTGTTTACGATGTCGGGCGTGTCGGGGCGGGACTGTATCTGCGTTCTGGTAACTTGGGTGAAATAACCACTAGCCAATCCTCCGGTTTGTCCTTCCTTGTAGTCAGACCATATCTGTCCCAAGGAGGGAGGGTTAGTGACTATTTGTATTTGTGAGGGTTGCGATGTACAGGTTATTTCTTTGTTCTTTGGGATGGCTGCGGTCCGTCACGCCATCTGCATATAAACGCTTTTTAGGTCGGAGGACGGCGTCTGATGGGAGTGATTGCGAGGAGAGATAATTCGGTGTGGCATGTTCTGTTAGCAGCCCCGGGTGGCGCATGCGTGTTCATGTGACGATAAACAAATTGTTGTGGACACAATTACAGGGAATGAAGAAATATAAGATTAGGTAACAGCCCCCTGGGATGCAAAGGTGGTATGCATGTTTCGAGTCTGACTCCGTCCTCTCATTCCATCTGGTGGAGTTAGGTGCAGTAGCTATGTACAGACAAGCTCAGTGAATGGGAAGTTCACCGAGCACATGCTATTAGCCAAGCTATGAGACGGTAAGCTTATTCTGTCTATGTAGAGATAAGAATATGTTGTAGGAATGTACACACAAGCAAGTGACAAACTGTGTCGCCCTATTGTGATGAAATAATGCTGAGTTTCATCATTTGCCTCATATACAGTGGGTCAAAAAACTGCTTCAATGTTTGTGCATTTTAGAAAGATTGATATTTTGTGGAGGAATGACAGAGGGGAGCAAGGAATAAGGAAATAAGGACAGAAATACACCTTTGAGTGTATATTTGGTTGTATAACAGAAAGAAATAGTGAACAGGATAAAGAATGAGTATTAGTGAGCATGCAGTGGAAGATAGTATAGCAACCGGACTTACTGGTAGTTACCATGCAAGAGACACAAAACGACGGTGACTTAGATGCTAAGTGCCCAGATGATCAGGAGATGTAGGGGCCAGAAGTGCCAAAACTGTACAGAATACAGAAGGAGACAAAGGGAAACAGATAGGAGGAGATGGAAAGGATATAGGGGAAGAGACTCACGTGTAAAGGAACAGGAATTGAAGGAACTGGGGTGCATATATGCAGTCACCAAGGACAGATGACTGAGAAACAGGAGAATGAGACATGAGACATGACTCAGAGAGGGAATAATCATTGCAGATGAGAAGGGAACAAAGGGGAAAGGAATTGTATTCAATGGGCACCACTGACAGGTGTCATTCTCCAAGAAGATCTCATCGGGGCGGCCCACAATGGGCCGACCCTGTATATGCTCCACAAGATCCACTAATTATGGATCATATTCTAGTCAGATGCTTTACTTGTATAAAGCCATAGTAACTACAACAAATATCACTAGTCTCTCATACCGAAAATCCCCTCACACTTATATTTGATATCTACTCGATGCACTCACATGATATCAAGCCACATTGGGTCAAAACCCCCCTTGTTGTCATTCAAGGTGGCAGACACAGTGGGGATAACTAAATAGGTGCTCTACATCATGCTCACACTGTTATTAAACCAGTTTACTACTGTGGATCATCCACTACAACCTACACGATGCTCACTCACACCTCCTGCCAGCTCCTCAGACCAGCGCTTACATACAATTGACCCACCTGTGCAGGAGCATATATTCACATAGAATATTATATACAAATCCCATAGCTACAAAACTTTGTACCACAGTAACTAGTCTAACTACTAGTCCATATTCTCCACCACAATATCATAGACTATTATTTTACAATCTAATATGTTGTATGACCCCCTTTTGCCTTTAAAACTGCCTGTATCCTCCTAGGCATGCTTTCTATTAGGTTCTGGCATATCTCTGGTAGTATTTCAGTCCACTTCTTTGCCACCCTGTGTTGGAATAATTCAACCAGCATGCGTTGCTGTGTCACATTAGTCACACTTCCTTTGTAATATCCCCATCTGTTTGCAACAAGCCACCACCTGCACTCAAGCCAAACAGTTAAATCTGTGACTCTTGTTCAGCACCCTTGGAGATTTCAATACAAACAGATCATGGGTTGCTCCTATTAACCACCACAGGGACCATTGAACCTATGCCAGCACCATTTTTGTACTGTTGCACTATGCAACACCCTCTTTCATGTCATTGCACTTTGTGGAATATATCACTCATTCCTGATATCACTGCAACTCTCATTTCATGGTTTGACTTTTTGTGTTGAACAAATTTTGTGTCAACATCATTCCCAACTTGGATCATGCTGTTATGACTCAGCTCCTGAAACTCACCAGTACTAACTGGCATGAATGATGGAAGGATACAGAGGTTGTTTTCATGTGGACAGTTGTAGAGGATGTATTAGTCATCTCCTCACACATTTGCTAGGAAGATTTCCATCCTACTCTATCAATTGAACCCTGGATACATGCATGTAACACAACTTGTAGTAGATTTACCCCCTACACAATGGATTGTTGTAGGACTCAGGGATCTGCTGTCAGGCACCAAAAATGCTGACATTGTATGGGCCAAGTACTAATGTAAAAGTACCGATTCCACGATGCTGGCATAGAATTGGCCAAGTCCAGTAGACCAATTAGGGTGGCTTGGCTTCAACGTACTGGTGTATTGGTCCCTACTTTCCATGTATGCCACTAATTTCAGAGACAAGAGGAACTCAGTAGAGTGCTGAGAGTGTCGGCCCAAGTAAGGACTTCAGACAGGAGGATGAAGGAACGCAAGGAGCATATGCCAAGTTGATATTCAGAATGAGGAACTATCTACACCCATGTACTGCTTATATAGGTTAAGAAGTGAATATGAAAAAGGGTGGTGTAAGGTATGAAGAAGGGGATAAGATATAGAGAGCATGTAGGAGCATTTGTTAAGTCTTGGTAATGCCAATAGTGTGGATGGGAGTCAGCCAAGTCCTGCAGACCAATCAAGGTGGCTAGGCTTTAATATATTTGTGCATTGTGCCTTGCTGTTCTATATGTGCCACTAATTTGGACAGAAGAAGGACCTGGGAGGGTGCCGAGAGTATCGGCCCAAGTCAGGGACTTCAGATGGTGTAGAGTTGCTCTAGGTAATTAATACCTAAAAGCCTGCATGCACTGGTCCTTTTCTCTG
>QLPG01032711.1:0-12387 GCA_003314385.1 Gomphus sp. MG54 | reverse complement strand
CGTATGCAATTCATGATAGGCCTGAAGGGATTACCGGTTCTGATCCTGAAAATATATCGCTTGGGTTCAACAGATAGCCGCCATGTTAGCTGATGAAGTTTCCCATGTAGGCTTGATAAGCGGTGAAGGAAGGGGGTGTGATTGAAACTATTTCCGACGGGGAGCATCAAATTAATTGATTCCCAAAGCTGTTCATCACCACTGCTTCAACAAAATCTAGCTATGATGTCAATTGAAGCCATACTTAACTAAAATTTATGTCATGACAACGAGATTTGGGGTGAAAAATTGAGCTGAAAAGGCCCAAAAATTTGGCCACATTAAAAACTCGTTGGAAAAACTTCGGAACACATTTTTTGGACGTATTTTGACATTCTGATTCTGAATATAACATTAGTTTGGCACAAAAAATTCTCGATCGCTCAAAACCAAATTGGTTGAGTTTGCTTGTCCCGTACTGTAATCCCATGGGAGGAATGGGGTTGACATAAGCCTCATCTAAACAAAGAAATACTTTCTCGATACAAACGAATTGAGAAACATTCTCACATATCTTTATCACACAAACAATTAGGTAAAAGAAGATATCCTCTTCCAGGCAGGTTTTGTAAGGGCGACCCTAAAGAGCAAAGTGTATTGATACAGAAATTAGTTGACCAGACTTGTTCCGGTATCAACACAACATGCTTGACAGTTTGGGCACTTTTGTTCATTCTACAATAGAATACGCTTGATACAGACATTGGAACATGATAAATATTGATGAGAATGATGGATGGATGTTGGTAGAAGGATTGTCGAGTTGAATTTGAGTGATAGAGTTAAAGGAAAATAAAATATGGTTCATAACATTTCAATGTTAAGAATGGGCTCATATCACCATATAATATTGAACATCTTAGATACCAAGCACTTTGACTTATCTCAATGCAAGTTTGATATTTCGCCCCTGTACCTTATTCCTAAAAATATGCTTTCCTTTTTGGAATCATCAGCATGCTCATTGCTGCAGACAGGTTCGAGACTCTGCCCTTGAACCCCAGATATTGATCCCAATCTTTCCTCTCTTGCCTCTCCACTAGATTCGACTGAAGCAAGGCTGCACACTATCATGCCCGAACATTTGCACTCCAATACACAATCTACGTGTCCCTTGGGGGGGATAAACCTTGGCTTGAGAAAGGTGAGCATCAGTGAGGGTGCTTGTTGAGTAATGCCTCAGACTTGAAGATCTGAGGCATTTTCTTCATCCCTAGCAGATGTAAGAGGTGACATGAATATACTAATCACCAATGGTAAGTGTGATGACCAGTTAGAGCCTTTCACACCCATCCTCACATTTTTTCAGACCTCCATGAAAAGATTAAGAGCAGGGAAATAAAAGAAGTAGATTTTATTACGATACTTCTGCCAATTTAGACAGAATTAATTAGAAATAAAGCTTTTGGCAATTTTCGGACCGATATTCTCAATGGAAAAGTGATCACTGTTTCTTACTACAAATTGCAGACTATATACTGTGCAGAATACAAGCAGAATGTGAAAATGAGACAAAATACAGGAGTTATACATCATACATGACATAAGACAGGCAGAATATATTTTACAGGGATTGGGCAAGAAAACAATGATAGGGAATGATAATGTACATGCATATGAACTCTGCACCTCAAAAGTGAACATATTTGACAAGAATGGTGACTGACCAGGCCTCTGCCAGTCCTATGATACATGAGTAGCATTTGGTGCCTCACTACTGCCATTTGGAGTCAAAACAATGAATATAATGATTTCAATAGCTCAGAGTGAATGAAAATAATCCAGGATATGGAATGAAGAATTATCATATAGAAACAATAATATTTGGATCTTCAGGTTGACAAATAATGATTTTATTGTGTTTTGGAAAATAGGTGCTTGACAACTTTCAAGTGATCTGCATAAAATTCAAATCTAAATTTGCCACTTAGCACAATCTCTCTGTTCTTTTTACATATAACTATAGGTTCATGTTAAGTCTCGGTAATGCCGATAGTGTGGACAGGAGTTGGTCAAGTCCTGCAGACTGATCGGGGTGGCTTGGCTTCAACATGCTCATGCATTGTGCCGTGCTGTTCCATGCGTGCCACTGATATGGACAGAAGAGAAACCTGGGAGGATGCCGAGTGTGTCAGCCTGAGTAAAGGGCTTTAGACAGGAGAAGGACAGGCAAGGGGATGCAAACCAAGTTGATATTCAGAGTGAGGAACTATCTATATACATCTGCTACTTACTGTATATAGGTCAAGAAGCAAGATGCGGAACAGGGTGGCAGAAGGAATGGAGAACAGTAAAGTTTGAAGAATCATGTGGAGGTATCATCCACAGTGATCAAGAATAGAATAGGAAATGTAGGTGAGAATAGAATAATGAAATATGGCTGAAAATAAAATAATGAGAGGGTGGATGAGAATAGAAAAATGAAAAAATGGCCGAAGATAAAACAATAGGGCTGTCACCAGATAATAGAGGAATAACAAGTGTTCCTAGGGGAAACAGTTAAGGGAAGGGATGGGTAATTAGGGAATGGTGATGGATGGAGGGTGTGGAATGAGAGCGGTGAACCATATGGTATACTGGATGTACCGGATGTACTGAGCCGGGGCCGTGAACCGCAGATGGGAGACTTGTCACTGGTGAGTGGGTAAAGGTCAGTCAGTCGGTATTGCGGAGCTAATGATTACTCAGTACATGTACTTGACAGTTCATCTGGCAAGTAATAACCAGCATTAAATAGGAAATGGCATGGGTCACCCACAGGTCAAATGTGGGTGACCCGCACCCGACCCATGGGAAACCCAAACCCATCAACCCATGGGTTTTTTCCCATGGGTCGACAGGTGTCGGGTGCGCGGCACACCTGCATGCCTGCGGCATGTTTGTGTCATATGTCGCGTTCGCACCGACACAAATGCGCTGTACACACACATGCCAACACGAATGCGCAGTATGCACATGTGCCAACATGAACACGCCATATGCGCATGTGCCGACTTGAACGTGCCGTACGCATATGCGCTGACACGAATGCACCGTACGCATATGCGCCGACTTGAACGCGCCATATGCGTATGCACCAACTCAAATGCGCCATACACGTATGTGCCGACTCAAACGTGCCGTACACATATGCACTGACTCAAATGCACCTTACACATACATGCCGACTCAAACATGCCGTACATGTACACGCTGAATAGAACGCGCCATACACATATGCGCCGACTCAAACGCACTGTACACGTACACGCCAACTCGAATGCACCATACACATATGTGCCAACTCGAACGTGCTGTACACGTACACGCCAACTCGAATGCACCGTACATGTATGCGCTGACTCGAACGCGCTGTACATGTACATGCCAACTCAAATGTGCCATACACGTATGTGCCAACTCGAACACGCCAACTCGAATGCGCCAACTCAAACGCACCAACTCGAATGTGCCATACACATACGCACTGACTCGAACGCGCCATACACGTATGTGCCGACTCGAATGCACTGATATGGACGCGTTATATGCGCATGCACGAACAAACATGCTGTATGCATACGTGCTGACACGAACACGTTCTATGCGTGCACATACGGCTCATTGGTGTCAGCACATGCGTGTCATACGTGTGTAGCATGTGTGTGTCGTATGCCCGTGTGGCGTGTGCGTGTCGTATGTGTGTGCCATGCATGTGTGTCGTATGCACGTGCATGTCATACGCGCACATGTACGACAGGAGCGAGTGCCAGGTTGGGTGTCGTACTTG
This sequence comes from Gomphus sp. MG54, assembly GCA_003314385.1. Classification (NCBI taxonomy): domain Eukaryota; kingdom Fungi; phylum Basidiomycota; class Agaricomycetes; order Gomphales; family Gomphaceae; genus Gomphus; species Gomphus sp. MG54. The sequence goes on along the minus strand of QLPG01032711.1, from coordinate 8,579 downwards.
TGCGCATGCACGTGTACATTAGTTACCAGGGTATTGGCCAAGTCCAGTAGATCAATTGGGGTGGCTTGGCTTCAACTTACTCATGTGTTGTGTCCTACTTTCCATGCATGCCACTAATTTCAGAGTGGAGAGGAACTCAGAAAGTGCTGAGAGTGTCAGCCTGAGTAGTGAATTCAGACAGGAGGGTGAGGGAAGGCAAGAGGCATATGCAAAGTTGATATTCAGAAGGAAGAACTATCTACATCCATATGCTGCTTATATAGGTTAAGAACTGGATGTGGAACAGGGTGGTGTAAGGTATGAAGAAGGGGTAAGGTATGGAAAGCATGTGGAAGTATTGTCCACAAGGATTAAGAATAGAACAATTGACATAAACAAAAATAGAACAATAAATATGCCCAGGCATAAAACAATAAAAGTGTGACCAAAAATAAGACAATAGAATGTGACCGAAAATAAAACAATAGAAATGTCCCAAGGTAAAATGGGATGGGGGAGCAGATCAATCATAAAAGAATGAATAAGGGTAGAAAGGATGGAATAAAGGGAAGTTGACTGAGGGATAAACTGAATATACCAAGCCAAGACCACATACTAGTGAAGAAATGAATTGTCACTTGTGTGTTGGATTAAACAGTAGAGATCAGTCATGCACTTAACATTGGGCTAACTCATCCCATTCCCTAATTAAATTACTTATTAATCTACAAAACTCTTCTACAATTGACTTTCTTCATAGCCATGTGAGCATATGTGACTCCATGTGATGCAACCTCATGACCTCAAGTGATTGCCTTTTTGTTCTGCATAGGGACAGACACTAGGACAGGCAGGCAATAACAAGGGCAGGGAAATTTTGGGAAATTGGGAACAATACTGGAAAAATAGAACAGTCAAATGGTGATAATGTCATTGAAGCAGGTAGTCAAAAAGGTTGAATATCAATAAGATCAGTATAGATTAATCATTTTAAGTGAATATATGCACATATATGCACCTCAGGATCATTGAATTGATGGAGGTGAATCATAAAAGTATTTGTGGACATTGGCAATGTTGTTTTGAGAACATCCCTCAAATATCTGGTCACCTCACAAACAATACAACTGATGGTTTGCTCTGTGGTTAAGTAATGGTTGTCAGTGAGTAAGCATGCAGGACCTGCAAACTCAATGTTAGGGAATGGCACAGGTCATCCTTGGGTCAAATGTGAGTGACCCATACCCAACCTATGGGAAGCCCGAACCCGTCAACCCATGGGTTTTTTCCCACAGGTCGACGGGTCTCAGGTGTGCACTGCACCTGCACATAGGGAACGGCACAGGTCACCCACGGGTCAAATGTGGGTGACCTGCACCCGACCCATGGGAAACCCGAACCCATCAACCCATGGGTCGATGGGTGTTGGGTGCATGCTGCACCCGCACACATGCAGTGCATACTGCACATACAGCACGTACAATGTGTACAGCACATGCGGTGCATACGGCATGTGCGGCACGTATGGCATGTGCAGCATGTACAGCGCATACAACGCATGCAGCACGTACGACACATATGGTGCATATGGTGCATATGGCGTGTACGACTCGTACAGCGTATTTGTTGCATTTGTGGTGTTGTGTGTGCATATGGTGCTTCCGTCGTGTTTGTGTCAGTGCATGTGCATATGCGTAAGTTGTGTTTGTGTTGGAGTAGATGCCCTAGGTTGGGCCTGGGTCATGGGTGCTCGTGGCTTGACCCACACCCACACCCAAGGACACCCAACCCGGTGACCCATGTGGGTTGGCCTGACCCATGCATTTCCCTACCTGCACACAATATGTCACATTCATCACAGTGCATGGGCATACATTGCATATGTGGCAGCGCATGCATGTACAGGCGTCACATATGTCACGTTTGTCACATACATCACATACATGGTGGCATGTGCACATACGTCATGTATGTCATATATGTGGTGGTGTGTGCATGTACAGGCATTGCATATGTCATGTTTATCTGTCAAGTGTCGGGTACTGACAGACTTCGGTACTGCCGAGGGGTGTTGGCAAAAGGTCGGGTGGACTATGGCCAAGTCCTGCAGGCCAAGAGTAGTGGCGTTGACTTCAATGTACTCGTGCGTTGCACCCTACTTGCCGTGCATGCCACTGTATTTGCAACAGACAGATACTCAGGGGGATGCTGAGGATGCTGGCCCAAGTTGAGGACTTAACAGAAGAGAAGAAGGTAGAAGGGCCTAAGTCTAGTTGATACCCAGAATGAGGAAATATGTACATGCATGTCCTACTTATATAGTTTAAGAAGCGACATGTGGAATAAGGAATGTGGAACAATAAGGTATGCAGAGCATGTGGTTATTGTCTACAGCGAGTAAAATTAGAATAAGAAATGTAAAACAGGGATAAAACAATAAAGGACAGAATAATAGGAAATGCCCTATTATAAAACAAGGCTGTAGCCGAGGATAACACAAGGGCAGGAAGTCCCGAGGTGAGGCGGACCGAGGGGTGAGGAATAGGCGTGGGATGGGAATGGAGGAGTGTGACTGATATGTGCATCTGGCCAAGAACAACTGATTGAATGGTTCGTACTTGGTTACTAATGGAGTATTTTAGTCGGTACCACCGATTTACTAGATCCTCGGCACGTGTACTTGACATTATCACGGCATGTGTGCATATGTCATATACATCACATTCATCATGGTGCATGTGCATATGTCACATATGTGGCAGTGCATGCATGTACAGGTGTTGCTTACATCGCGTTCATTGTGGCACATGCACATACATTGTGTTTGTGATGTCATGTGCATGTATGGCACATTCATCATGCTTGGGGCATTACATTGATGTTAGCACATGCACATACGTGTAGGGAAATGCACGGGTCAGGCCAACCCGCACAGGTCACCAGGTCGGGTGTCCTTGGGTGTGGGTGCGGGTCAAGCCGCGAGCACCTGTGACCCAGGCCCAACCCGGGGCGTCAACTCCGACACGAACGCGACGAACGCGTACGTGCACGCGCCGACACGAATGCGACGCCCCGAACACGACGAACGCGCCGTACGCGCACGCGCTGCGATGAACGCGACGTACACAACGTACGTGCACGCACTGTGACGAATGCGACGTACACGACGTACGCGCACGCGCCGCGACGAACGCAACGTATGCAACGCCCGTTACGCGCATGCGCCACATACGCGACATATGCGACGTATATGCACGCGCCGCCTCATATGCAACGTACGCGACGTACGCGATGCATGCGCACACGCCATGACGAACGCGATGTACACGACAAACGTGATGTATGCAATGCCCGTACGCACACGCACCACCACGTATGCACATGCGCCGCTATGAACACAACGTACGCAATGCCCATACACACACGCGCCGCCACGTACGCGACATATGCACATGCACCGTGACGAACGCGACATACGCACCGCCACGTATGCAACGTATTGCGTGCGGGTGTGGTGCACACCCAAGACCCATCAACCTGTGGGAAAAAACCCATGGGTTGACGGGTTTGGGTTTCCCATGGGTCGGGTGCGGGTCACCCACATTTGACCCGTGGGTGACCCGTGCCATTCCCTACATACGTGTAAGTTGTGCTTGTGTCGGAGTTGATGCCCCGGGTTGGGCCCAGGCCACGGGTGCTCATGGCTTGACCCACACCCACACCTAAGGACACCCAACCCGGTGACCCATGCAGGTTGGCCTGACCCATGCATTTCCCTACTCACTGTTGTGCAATCTGAGCTTGTATGGCACAACCTTGATGAGGAACAATCTTTTCAGTCATAAAAGAAATCAAGAATGCTGGTGGTGACACCATGAGCTATAGTATCGGTGCTGATGACTTCACAGAGATGATCATTAGCATGATGGTGAAACAGTATAGAAAGATCAATCATATTATGAACAATGGGAAGCTTTAACCATTCATTTTCTTGTGACATTGTTTATTCTACCATCATACAGCATGCTTTACCTATAATCACATATCAGTCATTCATGATCAAGCACAATTCTCAAGATGGTTCTCACCATGCACACATATCCAGAGCTTTCACTCTGCACCCCCCAAAGTGGGAAATGAGTACAAATATAGGGTGATAGGTTATTTCTGCTAATTTTTTTGTTTGGTTTTGCTTCCAGATTGATGCTAATGCATTATCTTCAAGATTTCATCCCCTAGGCCACCTGTAGCCTTTCTGTGAGCTGGGGTTCCAACTGACAAACTATCAAGCACATGAGTCAGAAAAGGACAAGGGACATCTTCCTCCACAAGGCTGCACTAACAGCCACTGTGACATGGAAGACAGCCCTTGCTCTGTGTACATATCTATTGTTCTTTCTCTGCATATCCTGAAGTGGGAAATGAGTGCAAAGAAGGATTCATAGATAGGTTCTGTCTAAATTTTTGGGGTTTTGCCAGCAGAATTGATGCTCATATATTATCTCTAAGAATCTCAAGACTTTTAGAACCATGGATTAGGCCCAGGTTGCTGGTGCTCTCAGTTTCACCTGCACCCAAATCCAAGGACACCCAAACCTGTGACCTGTGTAGGTGTCAAATCCACATGTCAGGCACTTAATTGAACAGATACCAAAGGATTTCATATGGAGTGGGAGGTTCTGTAGAAAAAAAAGAGGGTTAAAGGCTGTAAGGTTGGATTGTTGTAAGGATGGAAGAGAAGGAAAGCAGATGACAAAGCATGGGTACTTAGACTGGTGGTCGACTTGTGACAAAGACTTGGATGACTAATCATTGTGAGTGTTCTCAGTCAAAGGGACTTGGCTTCAACTTATGTGTTATGCCCACCTTGACTGTCTGTCCCTAATATTGGAAAGCCAAAGAACATGAGTGCAGATACTAAGTCGGAATTAGGTTAGAAACTATGTTGGAAACTAGGATGCAAATTAAGTTGATATTCAAACTAGCAAACAGTCCATTTGACTGGAGGTTTATATACATGTTAACTACCTTGTATTTTCTACTGTCCAGTCAAAAGACAAGGGAAGGGGGAAATAACAAGGGGCAATTAGAAAACAAAAGAACAAGGGGAACAAGGTATGCAGGAACCCCAGAGGCACCCACCATGCAAAGTGGGATCATAGGATTGTGGAATTGTGGAACATTGGGATCATAGAACTACAGGTTTGTAGGACTATGGAATCATGAATAGATGGGTGGGGATCATCTCTTCATTAGCACAACTGGAAAGTCATCGGAAATCATAGGGGCAGTTGCATGACTAAGTTAAGATTGATTTGGGGGGGGGAGACCATAACAGTAGGTTGGCATGACCTATGCTATTCCCCAACCTGGGTGCATGGAGAACACATAGGTATGAATATTGGAAGACCTTGAGAAATGGGTGTGCCCTACTCTATCCTTCCTCATGGTATTTTAGAAGGAATGTTTGGTCTTATGCCAAATGATCAGGACTTAACATGGACCAGTATAAAGGGACAAAAGTATGTGTGTGTGTAGCTTGGTTGATATTGTGAACAGAGAATTAATACATGGAAATGAGCTACTTATATAGCACACAGGAACAGGCATCATAGACCATAGATTTGAAGAAGGGTGACATAGATATGTAAACTAAGAATGGACAGATAAGAGAAGATATGGAATATGGGCATATATGTTGATACATGGACCAAAGTCTTGGTTAATATGCCATGTGATAGTTGACAATTGTTGTGGATTTATTGTATATACTTTATTCTTATTCGTTTTTGGTTTTATGCTATTTTCTGTATATATATGCCATCCATCACACAATGCAAAGGTTTTGAGTTCAGGTAAGCACTGACCCAGGGAGGCAACTACAGGGGATGCATGAGTATGCAAGAGTCTTGTGTAGATGTTCCTAGTACTACTAATCATTAGTACCAGTGTGAGTGCTTCACAATACATATCAATCTTTATTTCCAGCAAGTCTAGAGACCTGGGTATCTATGCTGATTGGTATATGCCAATTTGGCTGGATGTCATGTGTAATTACATGAGTGTGTGTTTGGATATACAAGAGGTGATTTTCCCATGTAGCAATGATGGAGTCTGTGGCAAAATACAGATAAAACATAGACAATTCTTACTACACCTAATGGTATTTCTACTTTGTCCAGGGATGTTGTTAAGTACATAACACAGAGCCTCAGTTCACTTGGTCATACTAGCCAAACAATCCCTACCGTTTAATCCCACACACCAGTGACTAGGGAATGGCACGGGTCACCCACGGGTCAAATGTGGGTGACCCACACCTGACCCATGGGAAACCCAAACCATCAACCCATGGGTTTTTTTCTCATGGGTCGATGGGTGTCGGGTGCGTGCCGTACCCACACGCATGCGGCGCATACAGCGCGTACGACGCATATGGCGGGTATGATGCATATGGCACGTACGGTGCATATGGCGCATATGATGCGTACGGCACGTGTGGCACGTACGGTACATATGGCGCATACGATGTGTACGGCACGTGCAACACGTACAATGCGTATGGTGCATATGGGGCATACGATGCATTCATGGTGTTGCATGCACATACGGTGCTTTCATCATGTTTGGGGCGTCGCGTTCGTGTCGGCGCATGCGCATACATGTAAGTTGCATTCGTGTCGGAGTTGATGCCCCGGGTTGGGCCTGGGTCACGGGTACTCACAGCTTGACCCGTACCCACACCCAAGGACACCCGACCCGGTGACCCATGCAGGTTGGCCTGACCCATGCATTTCCCTACCAGTGACAAGTCATTCCTTCACTAGTATGTGGTCTTAGCTTGGTACATTCAGTTCATCACTCGGTCCACTTCCCCTCATTCCATGTTTTCTACCTTGTTTATCATTCTATTCCTGATCTTCTCCCTATCCTGTTTTACTTCAGGACATTTCTATTGACTTATTTTCGGTCATGACCCTATTGTTTCATATTCAGTCACATCCCATTGTTTTATTTTTAGTCACAATGCTATTATTTTATACTTGGCCATATTCTATTGTTCTATTTTTTTTTATGTCCATTGTTCTATTCTTGAGCATTGTAGACAATGCTCCCACATGCTCTCCATGCCTTATTTCTTTTTTCCATGTCTTATGCTACCCTGATTGTCAAGCCTCGGTAATGCCGAAGATATGGACAGGTAACGGCCAAGTCCTGCAGGCTGGAAGTAGTGGCTTTGGCTTCAACGTACTCATGTGTTGTGCCCTACTTTCCATGCATGCCACCAATTTGGGACAGAGGAGATACTCAGAGAGTGCCAAAGGTGCTGGCCCAAGTAGAGGACTTTACAGAGGAGAAGGAAGGTAAGGGAACCTAAGCCTAGTTAATACCCAGAATGAGGAAGTGTTACATGTATGTCCTACTCATATAGGTTAAGATGCTACATGTGGAATAAGGAATGTGGGACAATAAGGTATGCAAAGCATGTGGGGGTATTGTCTACAATGAGTAAAATTAGAATGAAGGAATGTAAATGGGGATAGAACAACAAAAAATAGAATAATAGGGATGTGGCCAAGGATAGGACAATAGCGAGTGCCTGACTATAAAGCAATAGGGTTATGGCTGAGGATAAAACAAGGACAGGATGTCCTGAGGTGAGGCAGGTCAAGGAATAAAGAGTGAACAAGGTAGGATTAATGGATGGTGAATGGGGCAGAGTAGGGAATGGCACAGGTCACCCATAGGTCAAATGTAGGTGACCCACACCTGACCCATGGGAAACCTGAACCCATCAACCCATGGGTTTTTTCCCACAGGTTGATGGGTGTTGGGTGCGTGGTGCACCCACAGGTTGATGGGTGTTGGGTGCGTGGTGCACCCACATGCCTGCGGCACGTTTGTATTGTACATCGTGTTTGTGCCAACACAAATGCGTTGTATGCACACACACCAACACAAATGTGCAGTACACACATGCGTCGACATGAATGTGCCATACGCATACCCGCCGACTCAAACACACCATATATGTACCCGCTGACTCAAACACACCATACACGTACCTGCCGACTCAAACGTGCTCTACACGTACCCACCGACTTGAACACACCGTACATGTATGCACCGACTTGAACATGCCATATGCATATGTGCCGACTCGAATGCATTCTACATGTGCACATATGGCTCATTGGTGTTGGTGTGTGCATGTCATATATGTGTGGCACATGTGTGTCATATGCAGGTGCAGCACGTGCATGTCATATGCAAGTGCAGCACGTGCATGTCGTATGCATGTGCCACGTGTGTGTGTCATATGCACATGTGTGTCATATGCACACACGTACAACAGGAGTGAGGGCCCGGTTGGATGTCATACTGTCAGGAGTCGGATACTGACGGACTTCGGTACTGCTGAGGGATGTTGTCGAAAGGTCGGGCGGACTATGGCCAAGTCCTGCAGGCCAAGAGTAGTGGCGTTGGCTTCAACGTACTCGTGCGTTGTGCCCTACTTGCCGTGCGTGCCACTGTATTTGAAACAGACAGATACTCAGGGGGATGCTGAAGATGCCGGCCCAAGTCGAGGACTTAACAGA
>QLPG01032669.1:0-10049 GCA_003314385.1 Gomphus sp. MG54 | reverse complement strand
GTTGACTTAATCACTCGAGCATTCAGCATTTGGAACGGACAATATTCCCTGGGAAACTCCACCTCTCTCTATTCATTAATCGAGTATACGTCGCAACGGTTGGCCTCGAAGATTCGGCAGGAATTCAAGAAGATTGCCAAATTGGTATGCAGGGCCCACTATATTTGCCGGTTTCTCAGCGTGCTCATTTTTCACAACAGACGGACATTTCTTCGTTCGGTACGCAGGTGCAAACACTTCTGCGGCTGGTTCTGCACCTACGGACGCTGCCTTCAGTTGCCGACAACTCGTTGCGAACGATCGGGACCCTTGTGGATGCCGTGCTCAACACTCCCGCCGAGACGAATGATTCAGCAATTCTGGCTGCTCAACGCATCAATCACCTGCTGGTCTGTTTCACTTGGCCCTTGGACCCGGGCACTGAGGATTACTGGAAGCGCGCATGGCAGTCCATGAGAAGCGTAGCTCTCAGCTTCATATATGGGAAGCTGCGATCCTTTATCTGCTTGTCCATCCATAATCTGCATTATGAGGTACGTGCTGAATGGGTTTGATGTAGTTAGAATTGAAGAGGCTGATTCCTATGAATGGATAGATGTACCCAAAGGACTCGGTGCTATTCCTCGCCACACTGCTAGCCAACTTGAGTCCTAGCCAGGTACTTCGTAAAGTGGTCCCAATCAAGAAACTAGTCGCTCTTTTGACCTCCACGGACGTGCCCTCCCAGTATTCCCCGCTCTCTCGAAGCGGAAACGCCAAGACAGCTGGAACCCTGCTCCTGCAAGTGTGCTCCGATGCCCAAAAGCCAGGATGTATCGCTTGTTCGCGACACCTCGCCACCGCTGTGTCAGAGCCAGAGCGAACGCGCTCACGCGCTCAGGCCGGGACTTGTGCGTGCACGGCGCATCTGGAGCTGCTCAGCTGCGAGTCCCAGATGGCGAGGTTGCTTGTGCATCAGGGACACTTGGATGCAGCGTTTGAGGTATGTGTTCCTGCTGTGATTTCGAATCCGTCGCAAATGTCTGATTTGTGATGTGATCATGGACAGCGTCTCTCGGAGATGGCGGTTATTGAGAGTTGTGTCAACACGTTTCCGGAGGACAACTAGAAGGGACACGACAATAACAATGACTCTCGACCGGGACGGGAGCACGCAGACGGATCAAACAGAGACGGATCACGCACGATGGGACGATGTAGGGAAAAGAGGAAGAATCTCTTGGCTTTTCTGTTGTTGTAATTGTTGTTGTCTGCGGGGTTTTTGTCTTTTTCATCTTTTTTTTTTTTTTTTTTTTTTTGTGATGGGAGATGAGAGAGAAAATATCGGATTAGACATTTTCTTGCTTCTTTTCTTGCTTCCTTCTTGCCTGGTTATTTTGTCGGTTGTCGATTTTGTATCTTGCGTTCAATTGTTGCTCGCAAAGAATGTTTTTCTGTTTGGGCCATTGCGCCCCTCCTCTCAACATGCGTGCACAGCCAGAGCTTAAGAGATTCCATCAATGGATGCGCCATGCTAACCGCAATGTACCAGGCACACCCCACAATTGATATTACTAGCCACTGGTCTGGAGTCGTTGTCCATTTACATAGAGACTTGCGATACAGCAAGAAGACAGATGATGTTGATTTGAATACCACCTCCCAAGCTCTCATGGGATTTACAGCAATATCAAAATCCATACTTTATTATTTCTTAATTTGAAGCCCTGAGAAGAAGAATCTTTGCAGACGGACGAGCACCAAAGTAGATGACATCATTCCGACAGGCCCAACAAACCTGATTCCACCAACAGGCTGCCAGGTATCCCAAACTGCCCGTCATCTAAACCAAAGCATTATTAGGACAAGATATCATTTTACACTAAAACTGATTCACCGCTCTAAGTTACAGTAAGTAACCCACAAGTGTTTAAAGACCCACAGAAGGGACAAGAGAGAGAGAGAGAGAGAGAATCAATTATAGTGCTTGAAGCACAAGTGCTTATGATGCACTCCAACTTCAAAACAATAGTACTGTGTGAGAGATAGTTTTCTACTGGAAACTGTGGAAGATAGATTACATGATGTGAAGAAATATGACAACTGGATTTTGTGAGGGTAGGGGGAAAAAGTGAGACCCCGTTTATTTCTGTGGTGTGCCAGCAAGTTGCCAGAATGTCACGGATGGCTCACATCCAGTCCAGAATGGGTGGGCCAGGCAGGACTGGTGGTGGGATGGGTATTTTGGTCAACATGTTTTGCAGAAACATCATGCATCAGGGATTGCAGAAGGAACAATTCACCACTGCCCAGTCTAATGGGTAACAACAAAACATCATGCATCAGGGGTTGCAGAAGGAACAAATCACCACTGCCCAGTCTAATGGGTAACAACAATAAACACCAAGTAGTCAGTGCCATATTTTCCTCCATTGTATCACCCTCACACTATTGGTGGACCATTCTGAGAGTTACAATAAGACTGTCAAAGAATGAGCAGAGTCACTGGAGAACAGATGCTGAATGCTCTGTCAAAGATATATTGATGAAATGATAATATAGATACACATACCTGTAGAACATGCTCTGTCAAAGAGAGGATTCCCACAGTCTCCAGAGATTAATGGCACAATTGCTTACAAGGCACACATACAATGAACCATACACAGGATTAGGAGTTATATTCAACCCTCCCCCTTACCAAGTCATCCTTGTGAAAAAAAAATGAAAAAAGGATAAATGAAATCAACCTGTCAATTCCAACATCTCAAGTGACTCCTCTATCTTTGGTTTAGGGAGTGCTTTTGTGGAGAGATCTGCAGGCATAGTGTTTGTTGAACAGTACTCAATTCTAATCTTCCCATTGTTCACTTCATCCCTCAGCCAGTAATATCTCAGATCTAGGTGTTTGATTTAACCATGGTATTCTGGATTTCAGACCACAGCAATTGAAGACTGGTTGTCAACATAAAGTGTGAATGGTCCCTGGATATTATATCCAAGTTCTTTGAAGATGTTTTACAGCGATAGGATCTCCTGCCCTGCTAACACTGCAGAAACATACTCTGCCTCAGTAGTAGACAAAGTGTTATGGCCCATGCCGCCAAACAAACCCACATTAAACCCCACAACCACCCGCACTGTTTCCGGGACCTTTCCGATCGCCCAAAGCCTGAATAACAGATTTCCGGAGGTCCAACATACATTCCGAGGTTCTGCAATTCCGAACCTCCAAAGACTCCGAAGTCAAGGTTCCGTTACTTTGATAACCAACACGCAGGACCATCGCATACCTCACTCCCCACTCCCTTGTTTTCTCCTTTATATTGACCCCTTGTACTCTCCTTCTCCTTGTTTTATGACCAGCAAAGATAGTACAAGGATAGTCACATGTATATAGTCTCCCAGTCGACTGGACTATTCACCAGTACAAATATCGACTTAATTTGCATCGTAGTTTCCGATTAGTTTCCAGTAAACTTTCCGACCTTCCAAAATTAGGGACAGATGATCGAGGAGGGTGCAACACATAAGTTGAAGCCAAGTCCCTGTGACCTCGAACCACTCGTACCACCCTATACCGTGAACAGTCCCAAGACCCCTGGCGTTCCCGACTTCCATCCCCTCCGATTCCGATCCCGACTCCAACCCCGATTCCGATCCTCACCCCCACCTTTGGAATACAAACTTCCCCTTCGGAACCCTATCAGAACCCCCAAAAACCCTTCCAGAAGTCTCTAGCTAAGCGCCAACATGCAGATTTAACACAAAGTCACCATAGTCTGCAGTTTGCTTTTCCAGCTGATTGTCCCAGTTCCCATCTTTACCACATAAGCACCTACAGATTTACCAGTTGTCTTATCACCACCATGGTCTGCATCAGAGTAAGTGATAAATAGCTCAGATGAGCCTGCCTTAGATAGTGTATAGGTCAACTTGTGATGCATGCTGTAGATACTGAAAGAGATGTTTCTGTTAGGTATCAGTAATGCTGAAGATACGGGTGGGAATCAGCCAAGTCCTGCAGGCCAACTAGGGTGGCTTGGCTTCAACCTACTTATGCTTTGCATCCTGCTCTTCAGTGCATGCCACTAATTTGGACAGAAGGAAGACTCGAGAGAGTGCCAAGAGTGTCAGCCTGAGTAAGGGACTTCAGACGGGAGGAGGGAAGACTAGAGCACATAAATAAGTTGATATTCAGAGTGAAGAACTATCTACATACATTTGCTACTTATATAGGTTAAGAAGCGAGATGTGAAATAAGGAATGGAGAACAATAAGGTATGCAGAGCATGTGGAATTGTCCACAATGATTAAATAATAGAATAAGGAATGTGGACAAAAATAGAACAATGAAAATAGGATAATAGAAATGTGGCCAAGAATAGGATAATAGAGTGACCAAATATAAAACAATAGGGCCTTAGTGTCAAGTACATGTACCAACATCCTGGTAATTTGGCAGTGCCAACCGAGCAGTCATCCTACATCCACATACAAGTGTCCATGCCGCATTCAAAGTCACTTGGTACGCCAGTTTTGGCTTGGCACATCCACCACCCATACCCCTCATCCTTCGATCTGCCTCACCTTGGGACTTCCTGTCCTTGTTTTGTCTTCGGTTGCAACTATTGTTTTATAGTTGGGCACTCCCTATTGTCCTATCCTTGGTCACATTTCTATTATCCTATCTTTTATTATTCTATTTTTGTTTGCATCCCTTCATTCTAATTTTACTCGTTGTGGACAATACCCACATGCTCTGCATACCTTGTTGTCTCACATTCCTTATTTCACATGTCGCTCCTTAAACCTATACAAGTAGGGCATGCATGTATATATTTCCTCATTCTGGGTATTGACTAGGCTTAGGCCCTTCTACCTTCTCCTCCTCTGTTAAAGTCCTCTACTTGGGCCAGCATCATCGGCATCCTCCCAAGTACCCTGTCTGTTGCAAATCACTGGCATACACGGAAGATTAGGGCACAATGCATGAGTACGTTGAAGCCAAAGCCACTCCTTCTGGCCAGTAGGACTTGGCTGTTCCTGTCTAACACCTCAGCATTCCTGAAGCCTGACACTTGGCCAAAGATAAAACAATAGTAAAATGTCCTGAGGTAAAGCTGGCCAAGAAATCTGAAGAGTGTCAGGCTTTGGGTATTCTGTCAAGCTGTCGAGCTCAGAAATGCCGAGGATGCGGATGGTTAATAGCCAAATCCTGCAGGCCGGGAGTAGTAGCTTTGGCTTCAATGTGTCAGGAGTCGGATACTGACGGACTTCGGTACTGCCAAGGGGTGTTGTCGAAAGGTCGGGCGGACTATGGCCAAGTCCTGCAGGCCAAGAGTAGTGGCGTTGGCTTCAATGTACTTGTGCATTGTGCCCTACTTGCCGTGCATGCCACTGTATTTGCAACAGACAGATACTCAGGGGGATGCTGAAGATGCCAGCCCGAGTCGAGGACTTAACAGAAGAGAAGAAGGTAGAAGGGCCTAAGCCTAGTCGATACCCAGAATGAAGAAGTATGTACATCCATGTCCTACTTATATAGGTTAAGAAGCGACATGTGGAATAAGGAATGTGGGACAACAAGGTATGCAGAGCATGTGGTTATTGTCCACAACGAGTAAAATTAGAATAAGAAATGTAAGGTGGAAGTAAAACAATGAAAGACCGAATAATAGGACGTGCCCTAGCACAATAGGAAATGCCCGATTGTAAAACAAGGCCATAACCTAAGATAACACAAGGGCAGGAAGTCCTGAGGTAAGGCGGTCCGAGGAGTGAGGAGTAGGCATAGGAATGAGGGGTGTGACCAATATGCGCGTCTGGCTGAGAACAACTCATTGAATGGTTCGTACTTGGTTACTAATGGAGTGTTTTAGTTGGTATTGCCGAGTTATCGGATCCTCGGTACATGTACTTGACACAATGTACCCGTGCATTGCACCCTACTCTCTGTGCATGCCACTGATTTGCAACAGATGGGATACTTGGGAGGATGCCGATGATGCCGGCCTGAGTAGAGGACTTTGCAGAGGAAGGAAGAGACAAGGGGCCTAAGCCTAGTTGATACCCAGAATGAGGAAGTGTGTACATGCATGCCCTACTTATATAGGTTTAAGGATCGATATGTGGAATAAGGAATGTGGGACAATAAGGTATGCAGAGCATGTAGGTATTGTCCACAATGAGTAAAATTAGAATGAAGGAATGCAAATGGGATAGAACAATAAAAGATAGAATAATAGGAATGTGGCCAGGGATAGGATAATAGGGAGTGCCCGACTATAAAACAATGGGTGCAGCCGAGGATAGAACAAGGACAGGAAGTCCCGAGGTGAGGCAGATTGAGGAATGAGGAGTAGGCATGGTGGGTTTAATGGATGGTGAATGGTATAGAGTATGTGAGGGGTAAGGACAAGAAATGTAGGTGGTGGATGTGCTGAGCCGAGACCAGCATACCAAGTGACGTACATGTGGCATAGACACTTGTATGTGGACATAGGATGACTGCTCAGTTGGCACTGCCAAATTACTGGGATTTTAGTACATGTACTTGACAAGCAGACAGGGTGGGATAAATGGATAATGAGTGGGGAAGAGTAGATGAGGGATGGGAATGGGGAATGTGGGTGATGAATGTACCGAGCTGAGACCGATGTACCAAGTGACATATGTGTGGATTGGTCACTTGCACATGGAATTAGACTGATCATTCAGTCGGCACTGCCAAGTTACCAAATACTTAGTACGTGCACTTGACAGTTTCACAGCTTTCAACTAGGTTTAGAGTTGAATCTCCCCAAGACACCAACTCGGTATGCAATGTCTGGCCTTGTAACCACTGCAAGATACATCAGAGAGCCTACAGTATTGATATACCCCTAGGCCTCCTTTGGTAATAACAAATTCTCATCTGCAGCTAGTTTGCATCCAGGGTCCATGGGTATACCAACAACATTATAATTCTCAAAATGGTATGCAGTAAGGATAACCTTGATATACTATATATGTGAGAGATGTAATACATGCTTTGCTCTATTTCTTTCAATACCAACTCCAAGTAGGAAGTTAATAGGACCCAAGTCATGAATCTCAATGTGCTTCTTCAGTTCTGACTTAAACTCCTAGATAGCCAATTTGGATTTGGATGCAATGGTCATATCATCTACAAACACAGGAAGGGGGATTATTATGTTATCTTTATTGTACACCTAGAGACCTATGGTTACATGTCATCTTGGTAAAGCCAAGAGATTGGAGAATACTATCAAGCTTATGGTGCTATATTTTAGGAGACTCCTTTAGATCATAGATCCCTTGGATTAGTATCAGGACCTGGTCAGAGTTATGTTAGATTGTCTAATCCCACATACTATTCATATCTCTAAATGATGCCTTCCAAGCTAAGACAATATACATACAGAGCTCTATGGAGTAGAATTGGCAATCTGATAACTTAGTAGGGCTCTGAACTCAACTTGTATAGACATGCCTGTCTTTACTCAAGGAGTCTGTCAAGTACACATACTGAGATTCCAGTCATTCAGCAGTGCCAACCGAGCAGTCAGACTACATCCACATACAAGTGCCCATGCTGCATGCAAGTCACTTGGTATGCCAGTCTCAGCTTGGCACATCTACCGTCCACATTCCTTGTTCCCATCCCTCATCTACTCTACGCCATTCACCCTCTATTAATCCCACCTGTCAAGCGTCGGGTACTGATGGACTTCGGTACTGCGAGGGGTGTTGTTGAAAGGTCAGGCAGACTATGGCCAAGTCCTGCAGGCCAAGAGTAGTGGCATTGGCTTCAACATACTCGTGCATTGCGCCCTACTTGCTGTGCATGCCACTGTATTTGCAATAGACAGATACTCGGGGGGATGCTGAGGATGCCGGCCCAAGTCGAGGACTTAACAGAAGAGAAGAAGGTAGGAGGGCCTAAGCCTAGTCGATACCCAGAATGAGGAAGTATGTACATCCATGTCCTACTTATATAGGTTAAGAAGCGACATGTGGAATAAGGAATGTGGGACAATAAGGTATGCAGAGCATGTGGCTATTGTCCACAACGAATAAAATTAGAATAAAGAATGCAACGCGGGGATAAAACAATAAAAGATAGGATAATAGAAATGTGTCCAAGGATAGGATAATAGGAGATGCCAGACTATAAGACAAGGCTTGTAACTGAGGATAGTACAAGGGCAGGAAGTCCTGAGGTGAGAAGGGTCGAGGGGTGGGGACAGGGAGTGTGGATGGTGGACATGCCGAGCCAAAACCGGCGTACCAAATGTTATGCATGCCACGCGGGTATTTGGTCGCAGATATGGGGTAATTTCTCGGTCGGCATTGCCGAATAGACGTGCCTCGGTATGGTACTTGACACCACCATACCTACCCTTTATTCCTCAATCTGCCTCACCTCAGGACATCTTGTCCTTGTTTTATCCTCAGCCACAACCCTATTGTTTTATAGTCGGGCACTCCCTATTGTCCTATTCTTGGCCGCATTCCTATTATTCTATTTTTTATTGTTCTATCCCCGTTTACATTCCTTCATTCTAATTTTACTTGTTGTGGACAATACCCCCACATGCTCTGCATATCTTATTGTCCCACATTCCTTATTCCACATGTCGCTTCTTAAACCTACATATATAAGTAGGACATGCATGTACATACTTCCTCATTCTGAGTATTGACTAGGCTTAGGCCCCTTACCTTCCCTCTCCTCTTTAAAAGTCCTCTCTCAGGCCAGCACTTCAGCATCCCCTGAGTACCTCCTCTGTCCCAAATTGGTGGCACACACGGCAAGTAGGGTGCAACGCATGAGTATGTTGAAGCCAAAGCCACTACTTCCAGTTTGCAGGACTTGGCTGTTACTTGTCTGCATCCTTGGCATTACCAAAGTTTGACAGCTTGACAGAGTCAACCTGAAAGGTTACCCATGCAGACTAGATGATATAGTAGTAACACCATAGCTATATACACTATAGCCCTGAGTTCAAATTCCAGTTTAGCTATTCATTTCATTCGACAAATTACCCTGCTGGAAATCTTCTGGCTACTTCATGTAGACCTCTTCTTGGAGTTCTCCATTAAGGAAGGTTGATGAGATATCAATACTCTTCAACTCCAAGCCTTCTAGTGCTGCTATGGCTAGCACTGCCTGCAAAGTAGCCCATTTGACTGTTGGGGCAGATGTGTCACTATAGTCAAAGCCTTTTCTCTGAATGTAGCCTTGTGTAACAAGATGGTCCTTGTATTTATCAGTAGAGCCATCATTCTTACACTTTAACACAAAAACCCATTGACATCCAATGGCTTTACATCCTTCTGGTAGTTGTAAGTGTATGTGTATTACTCAGTCATGTAATTGGGAATGCAACTTAGATTTCACTCTACCTATGCATACTACTATAGTACAATTGTAAGTAAGTACTTGAATTGTAGAGTATGTAGAATGTAAATCTTACCTCAGTGGTGTAAGTGGGAATGTGATTGGGGGAAGTCTAGAAAACAACTCTGGTTTTATACTAATCTATTGTGGAACCAGAGTGGGATAAAAAACAATAAGAAGAATGGAATAAGAACAATAAGGAGAATAATGTGGAAGAACAAAGGATATTGTAGGTGGATCATGTGTGGACATGTATATAGTTTTAGATCCATATACCATATTCCAACACTGGTAGTTTCACCAATGTCCAGGTACCATTCTTTAGCAATACTTGAATCTCATCATAGGCATATTGAAACCATTTGTCAGCATCCTCTCTCTTGAAAGCTACTCTGAGATCAGTGAAGGTTTTGTGACATGACGATAACCTGTCACACACTCACACCCTCGCATGTCAGCCACAAAGGTTTCATCCACCCCCACCCTTCGAGTCTTGTATGAAAACTCATCATTATCTACTAAAAATGCAACCCCTTCCCTTTATCCCTCACATACATCGTTGTTGGACAGGATATCGCTTTTGTTCGTATTTCAACTCTTCTAGTTTATCCATCTGAAAGCTTCGCTGAGTTTCGTAGTCAGGGAGATATAACGAAGCTTGAAG
>QLPG01032616.1:0-13039 GCA_003314385.1 Gomphus sp. MG54 | reverse complement strand
TAGACGCTGCTGTGGGTGGTTCTGGGCTGGACCGTGTCTCCGGTGGCGATAATAGTTGAATCGTCGGGGGGTGGTTCATGGAGAACGGGTTAATTAGGTTCGAATGCGGTGTTGATCTGCGTTCGAAGGTCCGAAATCGGAGGGGTGTTTTGGGGGGTGAGCTGGGGTCTGAGGCGTCCGGGAGCTTGGTTTGGGGTCGGGCAGTCCTCAGGGGATGGATGCGCGGCGGGCGGACGCCTGAGTGATTGTCTGCATGGCTTGTGAACATGGTGGGCCTCATGCTTAATGACGATCAGGAGTGTGAGTACGAATATACTGTTAAGTCCGTGTGTCAGGCGCTTAGCTGACACTTCCGAAGGGGTTGTCCGGTCGACGTGAAGGTCCGTGACGGGGCCGAGATCCACGGAAAAGGTCTTTTGTCTTTTTCGGTCGGAAGGTCTCGGGAGCGGGTGGTTGTGGGGGTTAGTGTGGGTTTGTTGAAGGTATGGGCTATAACAGGAATACTATATAAAAATATCATTAACAACTGTATAGAATATCAGAATAAACTTAGACTCGTACCTCAGTCTCTTAGTGTCAAGTACACATACCGATCCCTGTTATTTCAGCAGTGCTGACCAAGCAACCATTCTATGTCCACGTCCAAGTGTCCATGCCACATGCATATCACTTGGTACATCGGTCTCGTCTTGGCACATCCACCACCCACATGCCTACTCCTCACCCCTCGGCCCGTCTCACCTCGGGACTTTCTGTCCTTGTTCTATCCTCTGTCACAGCCCTTGTTTTATAGTCAGGCACTTCCTATTGTCCTATCCTTGGCCACATTTCTATCATTCTATCCTTTATTGTTTTATCCCCGTTTTGCATTCCTTCATTCTAATTTTACTCGTTGTGGACAATAACCACATGCTTTGCATACCTTATTGTTCTACATTCCTTATTCCACATGTCACTTCTTAACCTATATAAGTAGGACATGCATGTACATATTTCCTCATTCTGGGTATCGACTAGGCTTATGCCCTTCTACCTTCTTCCTCTCTGTTAAGTCCTTGATTTGGGCCAGCATTGTCAGCATCCTCCCGAGTATCTGTCTGTTGCAAATCGGTGGCACACACAGCAAGTAGGGTGCAACACACGAGTATGTTGAAGCCAACGCCACTACTCTTGGCCTGCAGGACTTGGCCATTGTCTGCCCGACCCCTTGGCAGTACCAAAGTCCTTCAGTACCCGAAGCTTGACACACTTAGAAAAGAGCTGAGGTCACAGAGTCACACAACTGCAAAATATAACACTAAATTCAAACTCCTACCAAAGGTGTTTATCAGGGATAATACTGAATAAAACCCATCCCCCCTCTCCAATACCATGAGGTCCAGGTTGCCAGTGATCAGAAGAGATGTTTAGGCTGAATGTCAAATCCTTAACATGTGCATGTGCTGCCACAAATGCACTGTACATGCATGCAATGCCACAATGCAACAAATGTGGCATATCTGTATGTGCTGCCACAAATGTGCTGTACATGCATGCAATGCCACAAATGCGATGAATGCAACATATGTGCACCTGCTGCCACAAATGCACTATGCAATGCTACAAATGCAATGAATAAGATGTATGTGCACACACATGCATGTAGGTGCAGGTCACCCACATTTGACCCATGGGTGACCTGTGCGATTCCCTATTCATGATCCAGTTGCCTGGCTCCAAAGTATATTAATACTATCCTAAGCATGTCTTTACTTCTCCTGCCTACAGACATTGAGCTGTAGGAGTATTGCCTGTATGGAAATATGGACACTCATTATATGTTATATCCATGATATAACTCTGACATCCCAGACATCTGACATAGGGTGCTATAAAGAATCCTACTCCAAACCAAGTCCAAACCCACCTCGTCACCTCCGAGTCGACAAGCAATGACTACCTGTTAGGAACTGTATGCCAGCATGCCTGACTATTCATTTCATCCCACTCAGCCCAACTACACCTTCGCTTGCCTATTCAACTATACGCCCTCAGCCCACGGACTATATGCACCTCATGTATCTGTCTTGGCATCACATGCTCCTGTCAATTCATTCATTCCATTTACATCACACTCCATATGCTTGCATTTCCATTCCGTCTTCATTTACGTTTAATATCCTTTCATTTACGTTCTGCTCCACTTTCATTTATTTGCAATTCCGTTCAGTCTCTTATATCCAATCTGCTATTATGTTCCTTAGGGTAACTCCATTGGGAATCGGAGTGACACATCACTCCCCAATGTCACAGAGGAGATCATTATTTGGGGCATAGTATTTCTGTTCTTGCTTTTCACGATCCTCGGCTTTCTTATTCTATTATAGGAATCTAAGCAACTCCTAATAGATTTGAAAGTAGTATAAAGATCTTGTACTTCAGTAGTTCAGTCCTTAGTCAGATAATCAACCTTGATTTTCTACTAGCTAAATATGTGTCTTGCCTTTCTGAAATTAGGGCCAGTGCGACCTGGTGGGCGCAACACACAAGTTGAAGCAATACCCTGCCCCAAACCTTGCCATTGATTATCTTTGGGAGATTTTATATTAATTATGATTATGTCATTCCTTCACATCATAACAGTGTTATCTGACTTCTACACCTGATCGCACCTCTTTTTGCATATCATCTTTGTATATCACGACCATGTCAGGCCTTGGTACTGCCGATGGTGCTGTTGGAACCAGCCAAGTCTAGCAGGCCAGTCGGGGTGGCTTGGCTTCAACATACTTGTGCGTTGCGCCCTGCCTCCTGTGCATACCACTAACTTGTAACGAGAACAGATACTCAGGTGGATGCGGAGGGTGTTGGCCTGAGTAAGGACTTCTGAACAGAAGGAGGAGAGTAGGTGTCAAGATTCAGTGACGCCGAGATATCGGTTAAGTCCTGCAAACCGTTTCAGAGTGGCTAGGCTTCAATGTGCTTGTGCGTTGCACCCTGGTGTTCCATGCGTGCCACTAGTTTGGACAGTGAGAGGAGCCTCGAGAGGATGCCGAGGGCGTCGGCTCGAGCAAAGGACTTTTAGGAATGGGAAGCGGACAAAAGGGGTGCGAATCAATCGATATTCTGAGTGAGGAACTATCTACATACATCCCGCTACTTTTATAGTTAAGAAGCAAGATGTGGAACAGGGTGGCGTAAGGAATGGAGACAATAAGGTATGAGGTAACCACATGGAGGCATTGTCCACAGTGATCAGAAATAGAATAAGGAATGTAAGCAGAATTAGAATAATGGAGTATGGCTGAGAATAAGATAATGAAATGGTGGGCGAGCATAGAACAATAGAGGAAGGCCCAAGATAAAACAATGGCAGTGGCCAGGACAATGAGTGGCCGTCATGTTGTCTGGGGGAAACAGATTAAGGAGTGGATAGGGGGTAAAGGAACAATGAAGGGGGATGGAAGAGAGGAGTGGTCCATACGATGTACTGGGTGTACCGAGCCGAGGCTGCGCGGTAGTGCGAGATGATATAGGTAAGAGCTGGTTGGTCGGTATTGCCGGGTGAGTCGGGACTCGGTGTTGCAGGCTTGACAGTAGGCAGATGTAAACCTAGTTGATACTCAGACTGAGGGACTATGTACATGCGTCCACTACTTATATAGGCTGAGAGGCTGAATGTGGAATAAGGGTGGCATAAGACATGGAAAAAAGAATAAGGTATGAAGACCATGTGGAGGTATAGTCCACAGCGATTAGAATAGAATAATGAGAGAGTAAGACAATGAAATATAAGCGGTGAAATTGTGGGAAGAAATAGAACAATAAGGAATGGCCGAGAATAAAACAATAGGGCCGCGAGTAAGTGGCAGAGAATAGTGGACGTCCCGTGGGTAAGCGAGTGAGGGGGAAAGAAAGAGAGTGTAGGGATGATAAAGAATAGGGGTTGGGGAAAAGGATAATGAACCAGGTGATGAACCAGGTATACCAAACTGAAACCGTACGCCATGGGATGATATGAGTAAGGGTCGGTCGGTCGGTACTGCCGAGTAAGTCAAAGCATGATGTGTGGTTGTGACAGACCAGCATGAATACTCGATCCACTACTCATAATCTACCCTTCATTGTAGAAGTCCCAAGTCAGTTGCAGGAGATTACCATACTTCGATGGCTGTCAGAACAACCTTCGATTTTCAAAGCTGGCCCGTCAGGCAGGAATGCTCCTCTTGAAGGCGAGGACAATGATGAAGAAGAGCCAATTGACAATAACAATGATGACAAGGCAAATCTGAACCCTGTTCAAGTTTCAAATCCAAACCCCACTCATGTTTCCAATCCAACTCTTAATTCCAATCTGACTCTTAATTCCACTTCTATTACAGACAAAATTGTCAAAGCACTTGTTGTAAAGCTTAAGGCTATAGGGCAGTATCATTCTAAACATTCATATCTTTTCCTTTTGTTTATCTTTTCTAATGCCTAAACTGCGGCTATATTTCAGTGTGGGAATTTATGGTCAGGATATATATAGTTTACATTTCACTTTCTGACACTTCAGTCTCTATTGCAAAGGACTGAAGTGAGTATGTTTAGTTTTAGACACACCTTACACAGGCTTACCTTTTTTCACTTAGCCATAACTGTTTAGGTAGATCTCACACAATGTATTGAGTCTTTATTGCAAAGGACTGAATCATAACTGTTTAGATTATAACACTCGTCGATTGATTAGCTCAACCACCCCCTAGATCTAATCCCAACCCTGGTCATCATGCCAAGGTTCACGAGCCCGAGGTCTATGATGGCACCGACCAAGCTAAGCTTCATACATTCTTCTTACAATGCACACTGAACTTTTGAGACCATCCATCTGCATTCCTAACAGATGCGTCGAGGGTCCAATATGCCATTTCATACCTCACAGGCCCTGCACTTCAATACTTCAAACCTGCGATTCTAGGCAAAATCCAACCTGAGCCTAGCTGGCTTAAGATCTGGAGAGACTTTCATCAAGAACTCAAGACCAACTTTGGTCCATTCAACAGCACTGCACAAGCAGAAATAGAGCTCGGCAAGATAGTCATGAAAGACACCTGTCATGCAGCATGATACTTCATCGACTTCACCCAAGCCTCTACTCGCACTCAGTGGAATGATACCACCCTGGCACATGCGGCCTACAAAGGGTTGGCCAGACATATCAAGGACAGCCTCCTTCACTTCTCTCAATTCAAAACTCTCGCTGAACTCAGACAATATTCACTTGAGATCGACAGCAGATATTGGGAATGCAAGGAGTTCAACAACTTCAGAATGCCTGCAAAGCCGAACAGGTCCTCGTCCAAATCCAACTCTAACAACAACAACCAGTCTTCCTCCAACTCCAACAACTCGAACAACAAGAAGAGTAAGAAGGGGGGGAAGAAGAATGGCAATGATAAGTCTTCCTGTAAAGCCCACAATACCATGCTCTGATTTACTCGGCAGTACCGACCGACCGACCCTTACCCATATCAACCCTTACCAGTGTGTGGCCTTGGCTCGGTACATTCAGTTCATCATTTGGTTCACTTTCCTCATCCCATCCCCTGTATCCTTTGTCATTCTGTTATTCCCTGTCTTCCCCTTGCCTGATTACCTTCAGGACATTCACTCTTTGTTGTCACTTGGCAGTGGCCCTATTGTTTTATGTTCTGCCACTCTCATTGTTCTATTCTCACTCACTCTTTTGTCCTCGGCCATACTTTATTGTTCTATTGTTGTCCACATTCCTTGTTCTATTCCTAATCATTGTGGACAATACCTCCACATGATTCTTCATACCTTATTGTTCTCCATTCCTTGTGCCACTCTGTTCCACATCTCACTTATTAGCCTATATAAGTAGCCAATGTATGTAGATGGTTCTTTGTTCTGGAAATCAACTAGGTTTATGCCTTCTTGTCCTCCCTCCCCCTGTCTCAAGTCCTTTACCTGGGCCAACACTCTCGGCACTCTCCCGGGTATCCCTCTGTCCCAAATCGGTGGCACGCATGGGAAGTAGGGTGCAACGCATGAGCACATTGAATCCATGCCACTACTTCTAGCCTGCAGGACTTGGCCTTTATCCATCCGACCCCTTCGGCTTTCCCGAAGCCTGTCAGTATGTCCGGTGCCTGATACTTCCAACAATAACAACAATGCTAATGACATTTTGTCCAAGCTTGGAAAAGATACGAAGCTGTTGCCTGAAGAACATCAAAGGCAAATCAACACAGGACTCTGTCTCTTGTGTGCTTCAAAAGGTCACATGGTTAAGGACTGTCCCAAATCCAATTCCCAATCCTCATCGACTTCTTCTTCTAACAACAAATCCAACAACACCAACAACAAAAAAATGATGAAAGCACGCGCAACCAAGGCAAGCACATCTGACACCAATGCCAAGGACAACATGGCGATGGAGTTGAAAAAATGAGCTGCAACCTCAGAAATGCACAAGCTGAGTATTGAGTTAGCCTCTCTCACGTGCTATTCTTGAACACCCTTTCTCCTATTTCTCACATATCTTCTACTTCTGAAACTTCAAAAACTTCAAAAACTTCTCTAATACTTATTCTGTCTTGTTCTCTTATTTCTGACTTTCCTCTTGTTATGCTCTTAGATTGTGGTTCTTCAGACTGCTTTATTGAATCACGAGTTGTGCAAAAATATTCTTTGCCTACTAATTCAGTTCCTGCTATTCCGTTGAAATTATTTGATGGTTCTACTAACTCTGTCATTACTCAGACTACTATGATTCCTATTTGATTTCCAACTGGCAAACTTCAGAATGTTACTTTTTACATAACATTGTTGGACGGCAGTTGCTCCACAGTACTTGGCTTCAACTGGCTTACCTGCTACAATCCATCAATTGACTGGGTATTGCGCAGTATAACTTTCAAGACTACAGAACTGACCGCCACTCCAACACCTCAGGCCTCAACCACTGCTTCACAGTCCAGCACCTCACTTCCAAGCAATCCATCACTATCTCTGAAGTTGGAGGTGCCACAGATAGCCCTAGTTAATGCAGAGGTGTTTGTTTGTGCATGCAGAGGTGTTTGTTTGTGCCTGTAAACTAGAAGGTTTGCAAGCCTTTTAACTCGACATCACGGATCTTGACAAATACACTTGGGGCTCCACTACGGTCGATTCTTCAGACAACCTGGATAGCATTAAACAGCACATTCCAAAATTTTATCATAACTTCACTGATGTCTTTAGTAAACAGTGTGGTAACATACTAGCACCTCATAGACCTTACAACCTCAAGATCAATCTCAAGGATGGCACTTTGCCCCCTCTTGGTCCTATTTATTCCCTCTCAGTATCAGAACTCCAATCACTACGAGATTTCATCAATGAACACGTCAATATGGGTTTCATTCGACCCTTGTTTTTATCACACAGTGCCCTAGTACTATTCATATGCAAGAAGGATGGCTCCCTGCGACTCTGGGTAAACTTTCACGGTCTAAACAGAATTACGAAGAAGGACTGTTATCCACTTTCCCTTATTTCTGACCTCTTAGATGCCCCCAAGAAAGCTCATATATACACTAAAATTGACCTCAGACACGCCTATCACCTCGTTCGAATTGCCAAAGGGGATGAATGGAAGACAGCCTTTAGGACACATTATGGATCCTTTGAGTGGCTTGTCATGCCTTTTGGACTTTCTAATGCCTCTGCTGTATTTCAGCACTTCATGAACAACATTTTTGGCAATCTATTAGACAACTGCACCATCGTCTATTTGGATGACATCCTCATCTATTCCAATGACAAATCCTTGCATATCGAACACGTTCGCAAAGTTCTTAGACAATTACACAAACACACCTTTATGCTCGAGAAGACAAATGTTCTTTCCACCAAACATCCATTGAATACCTCGGATATATCCTATCACCTGAGGGTCTAACAATGGTGGAGGACAAAGTCAAATGCATCACTCATTGGCCTGAGCCACAAAAAGTCAAGGACATCCAATCATTCCTCAGATTCGTGAACTTCTATCAAAGATTCATTTTCAACTATTCCTCCATTATGACTCCTCTTACTCAACTCACTCGCAAAGGTCTGGGATGGAACTGGAGTGAGGAGTGTAGAGATGCGTTCAATAAGCTGAAACTGGCATTCACGTCTGCCTACATCTTAACTCATTGGACTCCTGATTTGCCCTTGATTGTAGAGACAGATGCATCAGATTACGCTTTAGCAGCTATACTCTCTCAACACTCCCCAGATGGCGAGCTTCATCCTGTTACTTTTCATTCCCGAACTTTCACTTCCCCCAAACTCAATTATGACATTCACGATAAAGAACTGCTCGCAATTTTCAAAGCTTTTCAAAAGTGGCGTCACTACTTAGAAGGTTCTGGCAACCCTGTCAATGTCATCACCGATCATAAGAACTTGGAGTACTTTTGTACAACCAAGTTGTTGACTAGATGTCAAGCTAGGTGGTTGGAATACCTTTCTCAGTTTAATCTTTCCATTTGTTTCAGACCAGGTCGTTTGGGAACTAAGCCTGATTTGCTCACTAGATGATGGGACATCTACCTTAAGGAGGGGATGAGTGACTACACCACCATTAATCCCCCAAACCTTCAACCCATCTTCTCTCAACATCAGTTGACCAGGTCCCTTCAAGCCATGAGCCTAGTCAAACCCGTACTGAGGGCCTTGACTCTTATGGACACCGAGTGTATCCTGAATGACATTAAACATCATCTTCCCTCAAACACCTCATGAATAACGAGGACCCAAAGTGGCAGACTAATTCCAATGGTCTGTTACTATTCGACAATCGCATCTACATTCCCAAGGCCCAAGACTTACGGTTACACGTGTTACAACATAAGCATGATCACATTCTTTCTGGACACTTTGGAATTAACAAAACCATAGACCTCATAAGATGCAACTACAATTGGCCTGGCATGAGGTCATTCATCAAAGACTACTGCAAATCCTGTACAACATGTAGTGGAATAAATCACAATGTCATAAGCCCTACAGATTTCTCAAACAGCTTCTAGTGCCAGAAAAACCCTGGAACTCAATATCCATGGACTTCATCGAACAGCTCCCCATGTCCTTGGGATTCATGGCCATCCTAGTCATCATTGACCACTTCTCCAAACAGTCTATCTTTCCCACTTCTGCTACCATCACTTCTGCTCAGCTTGCAGAACTCTTTGTACTTTACATATTATCCAAACATGGAATTCCTTCTCACGTCACTCCAGATTAAGGCTCGGAATTTGTGTCCCACTTCTGGCATTCTCTCAGGAAAGCCCTTGACATGAAGTTGCATTTCACCTCGGGCTATCATCCAAAAGGCGATGGCCAGACCCAGTATACTAATCAGACATTAGAACAGTACCTTCATGTCTATTGCAACTATCAACAAGACAACTGGGCTTCGCTATTACCCCTTGCAGAGTTTGCCTATAACAATGCTCCCAGTGCCACCACTGGAGTCTCACCTTTCTTTGCCAACAAAGGCTATCATCCCAATTTCACCATTTATCCTGAATGTGACCTCATGTCAGGCCTTGGGAATGCCAGGGAGTGGCCAAGTCCTGCAGGCTAGAAGTAGTGGCATGGCTTCAACGTGCTCGTGCATTGCGCCCTACTTCCCATGCGTGCCACCGATTTGGGACAGAGGGATACCCAGGAGAGTGCCAAGAGTGTTGGCCCAGGTAAAGGACTTGGGACAGGGGAAGGGAGGACAAGAGGGCGTAAACCTAGTTGATTTCCAGAACAAAGAACCATCTACATACATTGGCTACTTATATAGGCTAATAAGTGAGATGTGGAACAGAGTGGCACAAGGAATGGAGAACAATAAGGTATGAAGAATCATGTGGAGGTATTGTCCACAATGATCAAGAATAGAACAAGGAATGTGGATGATAATAGAACAATGAAATATGACCGAGAACAAAAGAGTGAGTGAAAATAGAACAATAGAGAGTGGCTGAACATAAAACAATAGGGCCACTGCCAAGTGACAACAAATAGTGAGTGTCCTGAGGGTAAACAGGCAAGGGGAAGGACAGGGAATAAAAGAATGATAAAGAATAAGAGGGTGGGATAGAGATAATAAACCAAATGATGTACCAAATGTACCAAGCCAAGGCCACACACTGGTGAGGGATGATATGGGTAAGGTTCGGTTGGTCGGTACTGCCAAGTAAATCAGAGCATGGTATCATAGACTTGACACCTCACTTCATCACAAGCATAAGACTTCATAGTCGACCTGGATGAATTGCACCAGCAGCTTCGAACCAATATCCTCAATGCTCAACAAATGTACCAGGCCTCAGCTGATGCTAAATGACTTCCATCTCCAGACTTTCCTATTGGCAGTCTTGTGTAGGGAACAGCACAGGTCACCCATGGGTCAAATGTGGGTGATTGTCAAGCCCGCAACACCGAGTACCGACTCACTCGGGAATACCGACCAACTGGCCCTTACCCACATCATCTCGCACTACCGCACGGCCTCGGCTCGGTACACCTGGTACATCGTATGGACCACTCCTCTTGTCTATCCCTCTTCATTGTTCCTTCACCCCCTATCCACTCCTTAACCTGTTTCCCCGAACAACATGATGGCCACTCATTGTCCTGGCCACTGCCATTGTTTTATCTTGGGCCATCCTCTATTGTTCTATTCTCGCCCACCATTTCATTATCTTATTCTCAGCCATACTCTATTATTCTAATTCCGCTCACATTTCTTATTCTATTTCTGATCACTGTGGACAATGCCTCCATGTGGTTACCTCATACCATATTGTCTCCATTCCTTACGCCACCCTGTTCCACATCTTGCTTCTTAACTATAAAAGTAGTGGGACATATGTAGATAGTTCCTCACTCAGAATATCGATTGATTCGCACCCCTTTGTCGGCTCTCTATTTCTAAAGTCCTTTGCTCGAGCCGACGCCCTCGGCATCCTCTCAAGGCTCCTCTCACTATCCAAATTAGTGGCATGCACGGAACAGCAGGGTGCAATGCATGAGCCTAGCCACTCCAGAACGGTTTGCAGGACTTAACCGATATCTCGGTGTTACCGAATCCTGACAGTGATCCACACCCAACCCATGGAAAACCCAAACCCCCACATGTGGGGTGCATACAGTGCATATGGCGCGTATGACACATATGGTGCATATGACGTGTATGACACATATGGTGCATACAGTGTGTACGACATGTATGGTGTGTACGGCACGTACAATGTGTATGCTCGTATGGCACATACGATGCATACGGCATGTATGATGCATACGGTGTGTATGATGCATATGGCGCATATGGCGTATATGATGTGTACAACACATATGATGTGTACAACACATATGATGTGTACGATGCATATGATGTGTACAACACATATGATGTGTACGATGCATATAATGTGTACGACGCATACAATGCATATGATGCATATGGCACATATGGCACGTACAATGCATACGGTGCATACGACGCATACGGCACATATGGTGCGTATGGCACATATGGTGTGTACGATGCATATGGCACATACGGCACATATGTCACATGCATGTCATCCATGTTGTCTGTGTGCGCATGTGGCATGGGCATGTCATGTGTGTGTGAGGAACATGCATGTTGTATGTGTACGCATGACACTGCAGGTTGGGCCGGGTTGCGGGTGCTCTCGGCTTGACCTGCACCTGCACCCAAGGACACCCGACCTGGTGACCTGTGCAGGTTGGCCCAACCCGTGCCATTCCCTAGTCTTGCATTTATCAAAGCCAAATTCCTCAGGACTACCCATCCTGCAAAAAAAGCTAGCTGAGAAGTTTTTGGGTCCATTTGAAATCATTGCACATCCCTGTACTCACTCAGTTACTCTGAAACTCCCAGGCTACATGAACGCAGTACATCCTGTATTCCACATTTCAATGCTCAAGCCAGACTCTCCTAATCCCATTCCTAATCACATTTAACCACCTCTGCCCCCAGTCATAATTGACAGTGAAACTGAATTTGAGATATCTGAGATCCTCGACTCGAAAATCAATAATTGACAAATGGCATGCAAGTTGTTGTACTTAGTGCAGTGGGCAGGATACGAAGGCACAGATGAAGAAACTTCATGGCTCCTTGCAACAGAACTCAACCATGCTTCAGAACTTGTTCAAGACTTTCACAAGTTATATCCATCCAAACCTGGACCATTACCCATTCCATAAGCACCTTGCAATTTCTCTTCTGTTCACTCTCACTCATTTCATTCATTATCACTCTTTGCATTTCAGTTCCATTCATTCTGTCTTCAAGTTAAAAAAAAAAACCTCAATTCCAATTCATTCATTCCAACTCACAATTCAGCTTCTTCTTCCACTTTCAAGTTCAACTCTCAGTTTCTATTCCATCATTCATTATTCCAATTCAACTCTTAATTCCAAACCAATTCACGTTCAAGTCCCATCCAAAAGAAAATACAATTCAAAATATCCACACTATTCTACAATTCTAAGTCTACTTCCCCATCCTCCAAATCATCAAAAGCACTCTGTGGCTGACCAGCCCCATCACCTATTCCATCATTTATTATTCCAATTCAACTCTTAATTCTGAACCATTCAATTCATGTTCGAGTCCCATCCAAAAGAAAATACAATTCAAAAACTCCACACTATTCTACAATCCTAAGTCTACTTCTCCAACCTCGAGCTCATCAAAGGCACTCTGTGGCTGCCCAGCCCCCACCACCCAATTCTCCCAGGTCCCATGTACCCTTGGTGGGTCTGGTTTCAACTCCCTGCTCTCTGACCTCTGGCATTGCAGCTGCATCCACAGGTCCCTCACTTCACCTTGCAATTCCTCATTCATTGTGCGACTCTCAGACAATTGTAACTTGTGTTCCACAACTTCTTTGCAAAGTTTGTCGACCGACTACTGTAGCTCTTGAAGTGCAAAGGTTGTAAGGGCAACCTAAGCAGGCGTTCTACCCTAAGGCGGCGCACTGGCGAAGGGGGA
>QLPG01032582.1:0-14304 GCA_003314385.1 Gomphus sp. MG54 | reverse complement strand
ATGGGGATAGAACAATGAAGATAGAATAATAGGAATGTGGCCAAGGATAGGACAATAGGAAGTGACCAACTATAAAACAATAGGGTTGTGGCCGAGGATAAAACAAGGACAGGATGTCCCAAGGTGGGGTGGGTCAAGGAGTGAGGACTGGATGGGGTAGGATCAATCGTTGGTAAATGAGAAAGAGTGGATGAAGGGTGGAGATGGGGAATGTGGAGGGTGGATGTACCAAGCCAAGACTGGGGTACCAAGTGACTTGCATGTGGCTTGGAAACTTGTGTGTAGACATAGTCTGACTGCTCAGTTGGCACTGCCAAACTACTGGACACTTGGTACATGTACTTGACAGGATCCCCCCTTTAGCAGCTGAACCTATGAAGCCAGTAGGCGGAGATTGAAATCTAAGGTTTAGGATGCCTAAACATGATGTCATGCAGTTTAGGATCTAGCACCTAAACACGTCTTCTTGTCTCCTTGAAAACTGCATAACCCCACATCACAAAAATTGACAAGATGGGAAATGAAACTGACAAAGACAATGCACGTGTGTCAGGCTTTGGGAATTCTGTCAAGCTGTCAAGCTTTGGTACTGCCAAGGATGCAGATGGGTAACAGCCAAGTCCTACAGGCCAGAAGTAGTGGCTTTGGCTTCAACATACTTATGTGTTGTGCCCTACTCCCCATGTGTGCCACTGATTTGCAACAGATGGGATACTTGGGAGGATGTCGATGATGCCGGCCTGAGTAGAGGACTTTACAGAGAAAGGAAGAGACAAGGGGCCTAAGCCTAGTTGATACCCAGAATGAGGAAATATGTACATACATGCCTTACTTATATAGGTTTAAGAAGCAACACATGGAATAAGGAATGTGGGACAATAAGGTATGCAGAGCATGTGGGTATTGTCCACAATGAGTAAAATTAGAATGAAGGAATGCAAATGGGAATAGAACAATAAAAGATAGAATAATAGGAATGTGGCCAGGGATAAGACAATAGGGAGTGCCTGACTATAAAACAATGGTTGTAACTGAGGATAAAACAAGGACAGGAAGTCCTGAGGTGAGGCAGATCAAGGAATGAGGACTAGCCATGGTGGGATTAATGGATGGTGAGTGGCATAGAATATGCAAGGGGTAATGGGCAAGGAATGTGGGTGGTGGATGTGCAGAGCCAAGACCAGCATACCAAGTGATATGCATGCAGTCTGGACACTTGTATGTGGATGTAGGATGACTGCTCAGTTGGCACTGCTGAATTACCGGGGTCTTGGTACATGTACTTGACAGCATGCTTCCAAGATGGAGGTGAAGCATTTAGAGAGGCAGCAGAAATAGGAGGCAGATGCTGCCCAAATTGCTGAGGAGAAAAAGAATGCAGAGGTCTTGGTCGACATGGCAGAGGCAAAAGGAATGGGACATAAGGAAGCTGTTGCAAAGCAGGCAGTGGATGAACAGGTGGCCATGGACAAGGCAGCAGAAGCAAAAGCCCTGGCCGATGAGGAAACAGCCCAGACTGCTGCAAAGCAAGCAGCTGAGATGGAAGCAGCAAATGCTGTGAGAGACAGATGGCAGGCCGATGTAGCTGCTCAACTGACTGTCGATCAGCGGGTGGGCCCGGAGGCCAAAGAGCAACAGTCCAAAATGGCCAGGATGGGAAAAGTGAACACTGCAGGAGACAGCTGGGAGGCCAAGGCATCTACTCAAGTGATCATTGGGCAGCAGATGGAGGATGCCCAAGGGGCCAATGATCAACAAGCTGGAATGGCCAAGCAGACAGAGGATGAGGGGGCTGCTGCAAAGCAGGCAGCAGGTGGATGGATAGAAAAGGAGGTTTCTGAGGAGATGGGCAGGGGGGAGTCTCCCCAAGATATAGAGGTACAAGATGGAACACCCAGAGTCCAGGGTGTTAAGGTCACAGGGGCTCCCAAAGCCTTGGGATTCTCAAAGATCCAACACAAGAGGGGTAGGAGCGCAGAAGTAGGGTCTAGCAAGGGGCTGGGGATGAAAGGAAGGGGACAGAGTGAGCAGCCAAGGGGGGCCCAGGTGAGTGATGGTATTTATTATTGTTTCTTTATTGACTTCTTTTAAATAGCACAAAGAGACACCCAAAAGGTGGTCTCCATCTGTTCATCTGCCATACAATGAGTGCATAAGGCACAGGGACAAGTGCCAAGTTCCAAGGCTGGGGGCCACATGCTGGGTTTGCAAGTAGCAGAAAGTCAAGTGCAACTTGGCTGCACTGCAGGCATCCCAGGCCAAGAGTCATCATTTCATCCAGGATGACAATGAGGAGGAGGAGATGGAATGGGAGAGTGAGGGTTGCTGGTCAGGCTTTGGGAATGCCTAAAAGTCAGACCAGTAATGGCCAAGTCCTGCAGCTAGAAGTAGTAGCATGGCTTCAATGTGCTCGTGCGTTGCGCCCTACTTCCCATGCATGCCACCAATTTGGGACAGAGGGATACCCGGGAGAGTGCTGAGAGTGTTGGCCCAGGTAAAGGACTTGGGACAGGAGAAGGAAGGACAAGAGGGTGTAAATGTCAAGACCTTGACACCGAGCTCTGGTACACTCAGTAATACCGACCGACCATCCATCCTATACCCATATTATTCTCACTATCACATGGGCTCAGCTCAGTACATCTGGTACACTGTCTAGGCTTCTTCTTCTATCCTATCCGTCTCATCCTTCACTATCCTTCTATCCCTCCACCTGTTCCTCTGAACATATGACGGCCACTCATTATCCTGACCACTGCCTATTGTTTTATCTTCGGTCGTCCTCTATTGTTTTATTCTCATCCACCACTTCATTATCTTATTCTCAGCCATACTCCATTATTCTAATCCCGCTTACATTCCTTATTCTATTTCTAATCACTGTGGACAATGCCTCCATGTGGTTTTTCATATCTTATTGTTTTCCATTCCTTATACCATCCTTTTCCACATCTTGCTTCTTAACCTATATAAGTAGCAGGATGTATGTAGATAGTTCCTCACTCAGAATATCAAATCGGTTCGCACCCCATTGCCCATCTTCCTCATCTAAAGTCCCTCGTTCAAGCTGACACCCTTGGCACCCTCACGAGACTTCTTACTGCCTAAATTAGTGGCACACACGGAACAGCAGGGCGTGTCAAGTCCATGTACCGAGACCCATCTGCCGGCAGTGCCGACTGAGCAATCATCAGATATCCACAACCAAGTGCCCGTGTCACATGCATAACACTTGGTGCACCGGTCCTGGCTCGGCACATCCGCCAATCACACTCCTCGGTCCATCTTACCTCGGGACTTCCTGTCCTTGTATTATCCTTTGACATGACCCCATTGTTTTATACTCGGCCACTCCCTATTTTCCCATCTTGAGTCACGATCCTATTATCCTGTCTTTTATTGTTCTATCCCTGCTTTGCATTCCTTGTTCTAATTTTGTTTGTTGTGGACAATGACCACATGCTCTGCATATCTTGTTGTCCCACATTCCTTATTCCACATGTCGCTTCTTAACCTATATAAGTAGGACATGCATGTACATACTTTCTCATTCTGGGTATCGACTAGGCTTAGGCCCTTCTACCTTCTTCTCTTCTGTTAAGTCCTCGACTTGGGCTGGCATCCTCAGCATCCCCCCGAGTATCTGTCTGTTTCAAATACAGTGGCATGCATGGCAAGTAGGGCGCAACTCACGAGTACGTTGAAGCCAACGCCACTACTCTTGGCCTGCAGGACTTGGCCATAGTCTGCCCAACCTTTCGACAACACCCCTCGGCAGTACCAAAGTCCGTCAGTAATCCGACGCTTGACAGGGCGCAACACATAAGCACGTTGAAGCCTAGCCACTCCAAAACAGTTTGCAGGACTTAACCAATATTTCGGCGTTACCGAAATCCTAAAAGTAAACCTAGTTGATTTCCAGAATGAAAAACCATCTACATACATTGGCTACTTATATAGGTTAATAAGTCAGATGTGGAACAGAGTGGCACAAGGAATGGAGAACAAGAAGGTATGAAGAATCATGTGGAAGTATTGTCTACAATGATCAAGAATAGAACAAAGGAATGTGGATGATAATAGAACAATGAAGTATGGCCAAGAACAAAAGAGTGAGTGAGAATAGAACAATGGAGAATGGCCAAATATAAAACAATAGGGCCATGACCAAATAATAGGCGAGTAGTAAATGTCCCAAAGGGGATCGGTTACAGGGAAGGAAGGGAAATGAATGAATGACAATGAATAGAGAGGCTGAGATGAGGAAAGTGAACCAAATGATGAACTGAATGTACCAAGCCGAGGCCACACATGATATGGGTAAGGGTTGGTCAGTCGGTACTGCTGAGTAAATCAGAGCATGGTATCGTGGACTTGACAGTGGCGATACAAATGAAGAGGAAACTCTGGATAACGAGGAAGAGGATGAGAAGGTGAAGGAGCCGCCGAGAAAGAGGTCAAGGTGGGCCTGCACTATGCAGCCTAGCAGGAAGACCCCAGTAGTGGAAGTACCATGGGCCAAACTGTTGGTCAGGCAGAAGATAGTGGAATTTCTGAAGTCACTCCTTAGGAGCCAGCATCAGGTAGAGAGGACTTTGCTCCTCATGGTGGAGGGGTGTTTGGGAGGGTTCCAAAAATGTGGGAGAGCTGGGAGGAGGTGAGGATAAAGGGAAAGGGAAGCAGAGGGAGGATGATGAGGATGATGATATGGGGGATGAAAATGAGACTAAGTAGTCTCAATTTAATAAATTGATTTTTTTTGACTGAAAAAAAAGAAATAAAAGGTATGTGAGGAGAAGGACAAGTGAGGTGGGCCGAGATGTTTGGCATCCCCAGATGTGATAAGTAGAAAAGAAGAGGGGGTGATGGATGGACTGAAAGATGTCCAGGATAATTGCAGAAGGGAATTTGGGATGATGTGAGGACAGAATGGAGAGGAATTAGGGTTAGAACTGAGGGAACGGAGGAAGTTAAGGATGGGATGGAGAGTGGAGATGGGTGAATGGAGGGGCTATTGGCAGAGCTTCCAGTGATAGAACAGGATCCTGGGGTGAGGCTTTTGGAGCAGTGGCAAGTGCCGACTGGACCGAGGCTATTGGGATGCACCTAATGGCGTTAGTGGCATGACAGAATGTAATACTGCCAAATACCCTGTTAATCAATGGATTATAGCAGGTGAGCAAGTTGTTGACTGAATTTTCCCAACCAACGGCTCTAGTAATGTGACAGATGGATGGGTGGACTGAGATTGTCCTGATGGAAGATCTAGTAGACATGCCTATGCATTCAGTAATAACCAAATTAGCAGTACTGGATCAAGAATTTTTTAATGGAGAATAAAATAAAGTGGTCACTATAAATGCTGATACTATTAAGTATGCAAGCTGGACTGTGGAGAAAATTTGGTGACTAATCAGGTGATGGAAAGAATTTAAAAGAAAGGAGAATAGAAAGACATAGCAGCATTGATCTAAGCATTACTACTGGCATCTGCCAAGTCAATGCAACTCTCAGTGTGCTTAGAGGCCAACAGGTAGTAAACTAGTTTTTGGTTGTCATTGCTGAGTCCTCAGCATTGACATCCAAGGCATCAGTTGCCTGGAGGATGGGGTCGGGAGTGGCAGTTGCATGGGCTTTGGTTGCTTTGGGGCATCTGGCAATTTTGTGATTTTTTGCAGTGCAAAAGAGACACAGCTTGTTGTCCATGCATCTCTGTCATTCAGTTAGGAGGAGCTTGCAATCCTTACTGAGCATCTTGGTATACATAGGTGGATTGGGCTGAGAATTTTTTCTGTCTTTATTCTTAGACATGTCCTTATTGCTGCTGTTATTTTGTGGAGGCATAATCATAAGAAGTAAGGCATGGGAAGTAGTTTGATTCTGGGTATACTGTCAAGCTTTGGTAATGCTGAAGATGCGGCTAGGGAGTGGCCAAGTCCTACAGGCCAGAAGTAGTGGCTTTGGGTTCAATGTACTCGTGCGTTATGCCCTACTTTGCATGCATGCCACCAATTTGGAACAGAAGGGATACTTGGGGAATGCTCAAGGTGCTGGCCTGAGTGGAGGACTTTACAGGGAAGAAAGGGAAGGTAAGGGCCCTAAGCCTAGTCAATACCCAGAATGAGGAAGTATGTACACACATGTCCTACTTATATAGGATAATAAGTGACATGTAGAATAAGGTATATAGAGCATGTGGGGGTATTGTCTACAATAAGTAAAAATAGAATGGAGGAATGTAAATGGGGATAGAACAATGAAGATAGAATAATAGGAATGTAGCCAAGGATAGGACAATAGGGAGTCACTGACTATAAAACAATAGGGTTGTGGCCGAGAATAAAACAAGAACAGGATGTCCTGAGGTGGGGTGGGTTGAGGAGTGAGGAGCAGATGGGGTAGAATTAATGGTTGGTAAATGAGGAAGAGTGGATAAAGGATGGGGATGGGGAATGTAGAAGGTGGATGTGCCAAGCCAAAACCGGCATACCAAGTGACTTGTATGTGGCTTGGACACTTGTATATAGACATAGTCTGACTGCTCGGTTGGCACTGCTGAACTACTAGACACTCGGTATGTGTACTTGACACATACTGGCTGAACAATCTCTACCATTTAATCCCACACACCAGTGACAAGTCATTTCTTCACTAGTATGTGGTCTTAGCTCGGTACATTTGGTTCATCATTTGGTCTACTTCCCTTCATCCCATCCTTTCCACCTTTGTTTATTCTTCCATTCCTGATCTTCCCCCTTTCTCACTTTACCTCAGGACATTTCTATTGACTTATTTTCAGTCATCATCCTATTGTTTTATATTTGGTCATATCCTATTGTTCTATTTTCACACTCCTATTATTCTATGCTTGGCTATATTCTATTATTCTATTTTTGTTTATGCTCATTGTTCTATTGTGGACAATGCTTCCACATACTCTCCATACCTTATTCTCTTTTCCATGTCTTACACCACCCTGATTCCACATTTGCTTCTTAACCTATATAAGTAGCATATAGATTCAGATAGTTCCTCTGTCAGGCTCCAGGAATGCCGAGGAGTGGCCAAGTCCTGCAGGCTGGGAATAGTGGCATGGCTTCAACGTGCTCATGCGTTGTGCCCTACTTCCCATGCGTGCCACTGATTTGGGACAGAGGGATACCCAGGAGAGTGCCGAGAGTGTCGGCCCAGGTAAAGGACTTGGGACAGGAGAGGGGAGGACAAGGAGGCATAAACCTAGTTGATTTCCAGAACAAAGAACCATCTACATACATTGGCTACTTATATAGGCTAATAAGTGAGATGTGGAACAGAGTGGCACAAGGAATGGAGAACAATAAGGTATGAAGAATCATGTGGAGGTATTGTCCACAATGATCAAGAATAGAACAAGGAATGTGGATGATAATAGAACAATGAAATATGACTGAGAACAAAAGAGTGGGTGAAAATAGAACAATGGAGAGTGGCCTGAACATAAAACAATAGTGCCACTGCCAAGTGACAACAAATAGTGAGTGTCCTGAGGATAAACAGGCAAGGGGAAGGACAGGGAATAAAAGAATGATAAAGAATAGGATGGTGGGATAGAGATAATAAACCAAATGATGAACCGAATGTACCGAGCCGAGGCCACACACTGGTGAAGGATGATATGTGTAAGGGTTGGTTGGTCGGTACTGCCGAGTAAATCAGAGCATGGTATTGTGGGCTTTACATCCTCATTCTGAATATCAACTTGGCATACACCTCTTGCATTCCCTCCTCTTGTCTGAAGTCCTCACTCAGGCTAACACTCTTGGCACTCTCCCAAGTTCTCTATCTTTCTAAAATTAGTTGCACATATAGAAAGTAGGGTGCAATGCACGAGTATATTGAAGCCCAGCCACCCCAATCAGGCTACTGGACTTGGCTGATTCCCCACCAGCATCCTGAAGTCAGTACTATTGCAATAGTACTTGACCCACACATTGTCAGCATTCTTAGTACCTGACAGGTTGCAAGGATCCATGAAGACTCCTCATTGGTTCCTTCATAGCCTGCCTATCACATGTTAAATCCACATGTCAGGTGCTTAATATAATGCTACTGGAAGGATTCTGTAGGTTTCTGAAGTTTCCTGTAAGAGGGGTCAAGATTCTGCAGATATAGAGGGTTGAGGGTCGTGGGTTGGGAGCAGGACAGAAAGGACAGAAAGCAGATGAGAAATGCTGGGGACTTAGGATGGGGATTGGTCACAGTATTAGGTTGATACTGTCAAGTCCATGATACCATGCTCCGGTTCACGCAGCAATACTGACTGACCAACCCCTACCCATATCATCTGTCAAGTACATGTACCAAGACCCATTTATTTGGCAGTGCTGACCGAGAGACCATCCTATATCCATGACCAAGTGTCTATGCTGCATGCATAACACTTGGTATGCCGGTCTCAGCTCGGCACATCTACCATCCACACTCCTTGTCTTCACCCTTCGGTCTGTCTCCCCTCAGGACCTCCTGTCCTTGTATTATCCTTGGCCACGACTCCATTGTTTTATACTCGGCCACTCCCTATTGTCCTATCCTTGGCCACATCTCTATTATCTTATCCCTTATTGTTTATCCCTGCTTTGCATCCCTTCATTCTAATTTTATTCGTTGTGGACAATAACCACATGCCCTGCATACCTTGTTGTTCCACATTCCTTATTCCAAATGTCACTCCTTAACCTATATAAGTAGGACATGCATGTACATATTTCCTCATTCTGGGTATTGACTAGGCTTAGGCCCTTCTACCTGCTTCCCCTCTGTAAAGTCCTTGACTCAGGCTGGCATCATCAGCATCCTCCTGAGTACCTGCCTGCTGCAAAACCAGTGGCACGCATGGCAAGTAGGGCACAACGCATGAGTATGTTGAAGCCAATGCTGTTGAGATGAGAGAAAGAGGAGACAGGGGATTGGGGGAGAATTAGGAGGAGATATAGAGTCGGGAGCACAGGAAGATGCACATGTAGAAAGATGGACTTAGAGATTACCATTCAGAGCCCCGGAACGAACTAAAAAGTAGCATTACAGTCATACAAAAGTATATACAGAACACCGCCCTCATATGTAGACACGGCAGATCGAGACACGGCAGCCTACATGCTAGGCGCCCATAGAGGAGAGATGTGCATGGGACGAGAATGAGACACACGCACCTGGAATAGAGTATATGGGGTGGAAATAAGTCATAGAGTACATGGGGACACAGGGATGTATCACTCACAGGATAGGAAATAGGGGAAGATATATTTGGGGCACATATATGCAGGTGACATGCACTCACCAGCAGAGAAACAGGGCTCGATGCCAAAGATAGAGTCGAGGGCACTGCAAGAAGCAGCAAAGAGTATTTTCACATTGAGTACAACCATGCGGACAGGGCAGACAGAAATAGACTGGAGGAGTGGTGACCCACATTGGGTCGACCACATATAGACACCGTCTCAGGGTAGTTATGGTGGTCATTATATTCAGGACTCAGAATCTCTATAAGAGATGGATAGGTAGAGAATAACAAACCAGTCTCGCACTCAAAGAACATTGTTTATCATCGTAATCGATGAACTCTGGATCGCTCATGTCATTATACCGGGCTATCAGCTTTATCGTCACTCACGTCCCTGGACCCAACGGGAACATTACATTGAGTTTACTATGATTTAACTGCAATTTTACTCGCACTTTCTATAGAGACCATCATTGTCAGGTGGTCACTTGGCCCCCTGCATATTCATAGATACAGCCACATGACCCTGAGCCATATCGGGCTAGATCCATTAGGGCAATACTATTGTTGTCCAGACCCACTGGGAATA
This sequence comes from Gomphus sp. MG54, assembly GCA_003314385.1. Taxonomy (NCBI): domain Eukaryota; kingdom Fungi; phylum Basidiomycota; class Agaricomycetes; order Gomphales; family Gomphaceae; genus Gomphus; species Gomphus sp. MG54. The sequence continues at coordinate 4,456 of QLPG01032582.1, read as the reverse complement.
ATTCCCAATACGTATCACATCACACTCACGCTGGTACTATATGTTGACAAGTACCAGAGTCATTCACAAACGACTGTCGCTCATTCCTGCAACCCCGTAGCCACCTCCCTGGGTTGGGACTTAGCCAAACCTAAAACCTTCATATCGCACGGAGGGCTACCTACGGTGGAATATAATATATTCCAAAAATACCTATTAGATAGTTATTACAAACAACTATCTACCTAAATAACCCATCCCCATAGTCACCCAGGACATACACCTAGAAACGCCACTACTCTTGGCTGGCAGGACTTGGCCATAGTCTGCCCAATCCTTCAACAACACCCCTCGGCAGTACCAAAGTCCGTCAGTATCCAAAGCTTGACATCATCCCTCACCAGTATGCGGTCTCAGCTCAGTACATTTGGTTCATTATTTGGTTCACTTTCCCTACCCCACCCTCTTATTCTTTATTATTTCTTCTATTCCCCATCCTTCCCTTTGCTGGTTTACCCTTGGGATATTCACTATTCATTTATCACTCGGTCGTGGCCCTATTGTTTTATATTTGGCCACCCTCTATTGTTCTATTTTTTCCCTCACACTCCTACTCGTTTATTATCGGTCATATCTCACTGTCTTATTCTCGTTTACATCATATTGTTCTATTCTAGATTGCTGTGGACAATACTTCCACAGGGTCTCCATACCTTATTCTTTTCTCTATGTCTTATGCCACCCTTATTCCACATTCTGCCTCTCAGCTTATATAAGTAGTGAATGCATGTACATAGTTTCTCAGTCTGAGTATCAACTAGGTTTACACATTCCTACTCTCCTCCCTCTGTTCAGAAGTCCTCCACTTGGGCCAACACTCTCAGCATCCTCTCAAGCTTCTCTTCCATCCCAAATCAGTGACACATACAGAAGGCAGGGTGTAACGCATGAGCATGTTGAAGCCAAGCCACCCCGACTGGCCTGCAGGACTTGGCCAGTTCCCAACCATACCTTTGGCATTACCGAGGCCTGACAGATACAACTAGTTGTTCAAGTGTTCAAAGTCAGAAGGACTTAGCTTCAACTTATGTGTTGTGTCCTCCTCAATCATCTGTCCCTAATTTCAGAAAGTCAAAAAGGTGAGGGACTAAGTCAGAAAAGTGCTGGAACTGAATCAGAACTTGGGATGCAAATTAAGTTGATATTTTTACTTGAAATGAGGACCAGGAGGTGAAGGAAAAGAGAGTTAGGGAAGAGAAATGGATAGCAGAGGAAAAAAGGAGGGAGGAGGAAGACTGTGTGACAGAGTGGGATAGTTTGGCACTGGAGCATGCCCTCTGGAAGATCAGGAGATGGAAATTCCAGGAGAAGGGGGGGATGAGCTACCTTGGGGAGGTTTTACTATTGCATCAGGACTTGGGGATGGAATTGTCCTTCAGAAAACTACCAGAAAGTGTGGTGATTCCTCCTCAAATAATAGCACTTTGTCAGGAGCTGGATTCTGACGGACTTCGGTACTGCCGAAGGGTGTTGTTGAAAGGGTCGGGCGGACTATGGCCAAGTCCTGCAGGCCAAGAGTAGCGGCGTTGGCTTCAACGTACTCGTGCGTTGCGCCCTACTTGCCGTGCGTGCCACTGTATTTGCAACAGACAGATACTCAGGGGGATGCTGAAGATGCCGGCCTGAGTCGAGGACTTAAGAGAAGAGAAGAAGGTAGAAAGGGCCTAAGCCTAGTCGATACCCAGAATGAAGAAGTATGTACATCCATGTCCTACTTATATAGGTTAAGAAGCGACATGTGGAATAAGGAATGTGGGACAACAAGGTATGCAGAGCAATGTGGTTGTTGTCCACAACGAACAAAATTAGAACAAGGAATGCAAAGCGGGGATAGAACAATAAAAGACAGTATAATAGGATCGTGACTCGAAAGGGGACAATAAGGAGTGGCCGGATATAAAACAATGGGTCACGTCCGAGGATAATACAAGGACGGGGAGTCCCAAGGTGAAACGAGCCGAGGAGTGCGGATGGCGAATGTGCCGAGCCGGGACCGTCGCACCAAGTGTTATGCGGGCAATGCGGGCACTTGGTCATGGATATAGAGTAATTGCTCGGTCGGCACTGCCGGCGGATGGGTCTCGGTACGTGGACTTGACACACTTCCACAGTTCCAGATTCTATTCCATCACTGACTGGCAGAGGTCTGGAAGGTAGGGAGCATGTTTCCTCAGTGCCTGTCACTGGGCCAAATACCATTACATGAGACACAGAAAGGAGATGTTGGGTTCATTAGGAGGGGCAGGGGCAAATCACTAAGGCCCAAAAGTCCTTCGAGGACCAGGTAGTTCATGAGACATGGGCATCTGGAGGGAGGTGGGTCTCAGACCCTTGAATCTAGTCATCAGGCACTGACCTATCTTTGCCTTGATCTCTATCATCAGACTACTGTCCCAGGTATCCCTTTGTTTCTGAGGATGGAACCCTGCAATCATTGCCACGGTCAGGGGAGGAACTACAAGTGGTCCTCAAAAGTCAAGACTTGTATTCATTATCAAATTAGCAAGGTTGACAGGGTGCCAGTTGTTGGGGGGAGAATCTGGAGTAAATGACCTCAAGAGGAGACAGAGGTTCCTGAGGTGTCTTCTTTGAAGAAGAAAAGGGTTGAAGTGGCAATTCCTTTGCCCCCAAAGGGTGGATGTGCAGAGATTGTAGCTGCCTTGGTGCAGATCCAGGACTGTCTGTCCCAAATGGACACTCAGACTACCAAGTGACTCAACAATCTTGGAGACATACTGAAGCAGGTAGAAGATGCTTCTGAGATGCAGAATGCTATTCAGTCAGATAGTCAGAGGCATACTGGGTTGAAGCCTTAGGGTTGTGGGGTTTTCCTGAGTCCTCAAAAGGTGAGGGGTCAGGTGGATCTGATGCGTGATTCAGATGTGGAGGATTGGATGCCAAAGGCAGGGTAGTCTGCTGGGGTGGCAGGTCTGGTGCTGGGGTTGAGTGGAGAAGGGAAAGTCAAGGGGGTGGGAAGGTCTGAAGGAGAGACTCCAGGGCCAAAGTAGAATAAGGATCTGTTCAGTCAGCCCAATCCTTCTGAGCCTGATCCAGACTTGGAGCATCCTATGTGGTTTAGTAAAGAATGAAATTTTTTTGTTGTTCGTAAGTCTTGTTCTGGAGTCATGAGTGTCATATGGGGTCCTAGTTTAGCAGGTTTTCCAAGGGTATGTTGGAAGTGTCCAAGGTTGGATTTAGTACCCTTGACTTGTTTCCTAAGCTGATGCAGGTGTTGTTTGTCAGTTGCTTTCCCTCTCTTTAGGGTAGGCATCCCATCATCGACTAGGTTGTTTTTGTGGTCAGAGTTGTGGTGGTTGTGGTGGTTGTGGTGGTTGTGGTGTGTCAAGTCCACGTACCGAGGTCCCGGATATTCGCCAGTGCCGACCAAACAACCATCCCACGTCCATATACAAGCGTCCACGCAGCATGCATAACGCGTCTCGGTTCCGTACATCCGTCACCCACGTACAAATATCCATGCCGCATGCACGTCACTTGATACCATGATCCCGGTTTGGCACATCCGTCATACTATTCGTCCGTTTCTCGATCCGCCCCACCTCGGTACCCCCTACCCCTTGTGTTATCCTCGGATACAGTCATTGTTTTATATTCGGCCACTCCTTATTGTCCCCTTTCGACTCACGATCCTATTATACTGTCCTTTATTGTTCTATCCCCGCTTTGCATTCCTTGTTCTAATTTTGTTCGTTGTGGACAACAACCACATTGCTCTGCATACCTTGTTGTCCCACATTCCTTGTTCCACATGTCGCTTCTTAACCTATATAAGTAGGACATGGATGTACATACTTCCTCATTCTGGGTATCGACTAGGCTTAGGCCCTTCTACCTTCTTCCTCTCTGTTAAGTCCTCGACTCAGGCCAGCATCTTCAGCATCCCCCTGAGTATCTGTCTGTTGCAAATACAGTGGCACGCACGGCAAGTAGGGCGCAACGCACGAGTACGTTGAAGCCAACGCCACTACTCTTGGCCTGCAGGACTTGGCCATAGTCCGCCCGACCTTTTCGACAATACCCTCCAGCAGTACCGAAGTCCGTCAGAATCCGGCTCCTGACATGGTGGTGGATTATGGATTTATCACCTGGATGGTGGTGAAACCATCAGAAATTCAGAGGGTCAAATTGAGTGTTGATTGGGAACTGCAGGCTCAGTAGTATCAAGAATCAGTTGGCATGGAAAATCTGAATGAAGTATTTTACTCAATGCCCTGTTGATCAATGGATCATAGCGGGTGAGCATATGTGTCCAAGGATAGCTGAAAAACTAGAATCTGATGGATTACGGAGGGTCAGAGGTTGTTTCCAAGAAGGGTCAAAGATTTTTTCAACAATTAAGCAGAGTTGTGGGTTTGTTGGAGTATAGAAGAGTTTGGGGTACTTAAGAGAGTGGGTG